>JASGAU010349125.1:0-40576 GCA_030220045.1 Australoheros facetus | reverse complement strand
CTACCAGCACTACCACCAACATCCACACCCCTCCCCTGGGCCCCCTTCAGCCGGCTGCATGTCTCTGGAGGTCGCCTCTGACGTCAGCAGCTCAACTGGGCAGTGTGCCAACCCTGTGGGCCCTTGATGGATGCAGTCGGTCTGAGAAACAGTTCGCTGTGAGTGGAGTGCACGGCACAAACTCTGCCCAGCCGGCTCAAACACATCTAATGACCCGTAAAGACCGGACAGGCCCATTCCCTCTCCTTTTCTTCTGTGTATCACAAACATGAATGATTAAAGGAGACACGTGAAGATGAGTGATTTGTCCTGCTAATAGCCAGGACAATAAACAGAGCCTGCGAATGCTCTCTCCACCATTGTTCCTCGGTCTTACAAAAACTGCATCTGCAAATTCTGCTCATCCAACCTTGGTGATCCAGAGAGTTGCAGCTAAGTCTGTGCGTTTGTTTGTCTGTATATGCAAGTGTGTGTGTGTGTGTGTGTGTGTGGTAGGGGGTATACCTGCAGGCCTGCTGCTGGTCTTCCTCTTCAGCCATCTGTCCAACGTCTCTGCACTCACACTCTCCAACACAAAGTCATCCAGCATCTGCGGGTGCAGCGAGAGGTAAGCCTTCACTTTCTCATCTGTCAAGCCTGAAGAGCACAGAAACAAAACATCACGACTTTATTTATGACTAATCAAACCGTGAGAAAAAAAATTTAAAGAAAAAAACAAAACAATACTGATACGAGATGTTAAACAGAATCATGGAAATGCTAGAAAAGAGAAGCATAGCATGTAAGAGGAATGAAATAACATCTCACTTGAACCCACAGCGATCCCAAAGGTCACCCAAACAAACGCAAAGGCTGGAAACAGCTGAAGGTCATTTCATTCTCTTCACGGCGAGGTGAGAGCGGTGGCAGCCGTGCCGAGGCTCCAGCTAAAGCGCTCTGATAGCCAGGCTAGTTCACTTATGTTTACTGTAAAGCTGTATCTCCAGGGATAGGAGCCCCCAACAGAGGCAGCAGGATAAAGGAGGACTCAATTGTGCTTAATAGGCAATTAGGTTCTTGAGAGCTTGCTAAGTGCTGCTGTTTACTGTCTTTGTTGTCAAGGAAAAAAGCCATTTGCCAGACCATCGTTGAGGAAAAGTTGTTTTTAATACCCCCGCTGGCGTCTGTGAGGCAGTAGGAAGCCATGATGTTTAGGTCACTCACACAAATGGAGTGTATGTTTAAAACTATATACATTCAGGCATGAGGTGTTATATCATAATGAGACAAAATGCAGAAAAAAACAAAACAATAATTCCTAAAAAAGACAAGCAAATCCTATGGCAGAGGTGAATTTACATTTTACGGCAAGGCACACAATAATTATACGTCATCAGATAATTGACAGCCCTGAATGTTTTTATAATGCTTTCTCACGAAAGGTCTGGTTATCAAGGCATGTGTTGTGCCATTAGAGCAAAACACACACACACACACACACACACACACACACACACACACACACAGATGACAAAATAAAACCAGATGCAGGAGATAGAAAGACTAAATTCTACTTCAGCTGCAGGTAACCTGTTATATGTCCATAAAAGGTTGCGGCTGAAAAATATCTTTCACTTTTAATTTAATTTTAGGATCATAATGCTCCTGATTCAGACTCTGAGCTATCTACGACCTTTGATCTATCCCTGCAGAACAAATCATTTGATGTTCAGTTACGATCATCTGTGTGCGTGTGTGTGTGTGTGTGCGTGTGTGTCGATAGAGCCGGCTTATGGTTTCAGGCAAATAAGGCAAACAGAGGTGGGGGTAAGTTTGGGGGGTGAAGGACGGTGCAGTCTGATGCTGTCCAGACACGAGACACAGCTCTTCAGGAGCGGAACGCCTCACGAGACTCCTGGCCAGCTCTGACGCACATCGGCAGAATACAGCTTAATAAATCAGGAAAAGTTAAAGAAGGGTTGGGGTGGGACGAAGAGGGCTGCAGAGGACAGAAAGACACACGGAGAGGAGCTAAATGGGAGCTCTGCAAAAGACCCTTACAACTTTGTCCTATTTGAAACACAAAGAGGGCTCTGTGATTGTGACATTACAAAAGATGAAAAACAAGGATGCTGTATAAATTTATGAATACAAGTTTTGTGTCAAAGGAGTCTGAAAATTGTTTAGCAATCATATGTGTGCGCATGAACAAAACAGTCAAATGTTCTATTTCCATGGGGCAAGAACAGCAGTGATAAGAGCTTTGCAATGGCTAATAAAGTGGTGTTAATTAAAATTTCTAGCCTACACTAGGGCTACACTAGGGCTGGAAAGGGGGCGTTTGTAAGGCCTTACTGGAAAAGACTGGTCAAACTTGGGTTTTTTCGAGCACAGGACAGTAAATGATAGTATATGTCACAGTAGCTAAATGTACTGTAGCTTACAGGAATAAACTAATATTCATATGAATTGGTACAGAAAAAAGACACATCTGAATCTGCTCTAAGTGTTGCAGCAAGTTAGGTAAACTCCACTGGAGGCAATTGCACACATTCCATTCATTCATGTGTGTCAGTTTTGAAGAAATAGGTTTGTAGATAAAGTCAAAATGTCAATATCGTCGATCTATTCTTTTATAAGAAGCCAGATTTGATTTGACTTAACGTCAATATATTTCACCTTGATGGTGATTAATAATTCCTTTTTTGAACATTCCAGCTACGTCACGTCGACCTTACAGACTCTCTTCTGAAGTCTTTTGAGCCACAGCGCACACTAATGTGACTGCAGTGACACTCAGAGCTGTGGGATATGCGTCAGTGTCCTGGGCTTGAGACTACAGTGGCTAATCAAAGGTGCAGCACAATCTGGCCCACACGCTGTGATCCAGAATGGCTAACCCCACTGGGAGCTACATGTGCTCACTCAATCAGCACAGTGAGAAACGGCTGCTGTAGACGTAACGGCTCGGTTTTGAGGTTTTGTCAAATTATTTTTTAACATCTGTAGTCTACAAACTTTGTGCCTGAGATGTTAATTCTTCCAGTGTTTAGAATAATAAACTTTTTGCATACTGCAGGCAGTGCAAAGAATGTAGCTGGGGATAAATGGCATTACTTAGTTGTTTATGAATATACTTAAACTATAGAAGAAGAAGAAGAAGAAGAAGAAACAGCCTTTATTGTCCCACAGAGGGGAAATTTGGGTGCAACAGCAGCTGGTGGAAGACATATTCAGATGCTCTACTCAGGTAAAAGTAACCATTACTCGAATATAAAAATAGATCGTAAAAGTCCTTAATTCAAATCCTCATTCAGTATCAACAAAGTATACCTTAAGTATTGAAATAAAATACTTACACTTCAGATAAAATGATGACTTCATTAATATATACTGTATGTGTGAAAATATTAGTCAATTCTGATTCACCAGTGCACAACTAGGATTTTACTGTTTACTGTTTTATTGATGTTGCTGAGGGAGAATTGTTTACCTACTACATGTAGAAAGCGCAGTGGTTCCCCACACAGAGTTTCAAAGGTCAAAGGTAAATATCAGACTGATTAATATAGTATAAGAAAAATGCCAATTAATTTCACGAATTTGAATTTAGTAAATACCTTACACTAATACAGAGAAAACCCCATCAGATGACCCCCTATGAGCAAGCACTTGGCGACAGTGGGAAGGAAAAACTCCTTTTTAACAGGAAGAAACCTCCAGCAGAACCAGGCTCAGGGAGGGGCAGCCATCTGCCGTGACCTGTTGGGGTGAGAGGAGGGAGACGGGACAAAAGACATGCTGTGGAAGAGAGCCAGCAATTAATAACGACTAGTGATTAAATGCAGAGTGGTGTATAAACACAGAGAGCGTGAAGAGGTGCGTGAAGAAACACTGCATCATGGGAAGCCCCTAGCAGGCTAGGCCTATTGCAGCATAACCACGGGAGGGTTCAGGGTCAACTGATCCAGCTCTGACTATAAGCTTTATCAAAAAGTAAAGTTTTAAGCATATTATTAAGAGTAGAGATGGTGTCGAGTACAAACTGGGAGGTGGTTTCACAGGAGAGGGGCCTGAAAGCTGAAGGCTCAGCCTCCTATTCTACTTTTAAATACCCTGGGAACCAATGGTAAGCCTGCAGTCTGAGATTTCTGGTGTATAATTTTTTTTTTTTTTTTTAGCCTGTCATGTCTGGCTGTTTATGCAATCGGAACGATGATCCGAATGCAATGATGTACCACACATATTTGCTTTTACAAGAACAGCTCTATAAGTTTTCTATAGGCGATTCTTGTTAATGGCTATTCTTATCTATACAAATGCATATAAATATACACATATACACACAATTTACTGTTTTCAGTACATATCCTGATGGCAACCGAGTGCACACCCCAGAGGAGGAAGGAGGGAGACCCCAGGCGGAGCCCCCACGGCCAAAGGGCAAGAATCCAGAGAGCCAGAGGCAATGAGCAGCCCACCCCCCCGCAGGCCGGCACCCCCAGCACGAGCCGAGCATGCGGGCCCCAAGCGCCCGAGAACCGCCTGACACCCGGCAGGGCCCCCCCCCAACGCCAAGGAGGCCCAAGCCACCCCCAGGCCACAGCTGCCAGTCAGCTGCCAGTCAGAAACCATGCCAAGACATCCGGCCACATACCCCGGGACACACGGGCACCCACACCTCAGGGGTGGCAATGACGATCAGTGGGGAGCAGCGTGGAGCGGTAGGGAGGGGTAACTCCGGCCCCTCCACAACTGTGGATAATTTTTAAAACCTTTTCAATAGATTTTGGACAGCCACTAAAGTAGCTGACATCATTTCTTCACTTCTGGCCAAAAGGCTAATTCTATGCAAATGGAAGGACTCCTCACCTGGATTAAAGCTGTCACATACAACTTATAACTAGAAAAGATTCGTTGTTCTACCAAAGGGTCAAATGAACTTTTCTTTTAAACCTGGCACATTCTTCTATTTTGTGGCAAATATGGAAGCCCTGTAATGAAATAAGCTATACTATCCTCTATGATATCTGACTTTTTGTTTGTTTGTTTTTTACTCACCACAGCATGTTTAAGATCTAGTAGGACTGTTTTTCTGTGCCTGTTTATATATGTTTATCATTTTCTAAACCATTAATAAAGATACCTTATTCAAAAGAATAAAATTACATTAAATTAAATATCCAACAGGTATACATGGAAAAAAATCTGTAGTGTGAATTAGGAGAAAGGGTCCCAGCTCAACACTGGTATTCTAAGGGTTAATGAGGCAAAAAGACTGGGACCCCTCAGCTTTAGCAATGCCTTGAAAGCAGGAGTAAATTACAAATACCTTTAAAAATAATATTTAAATACAGCACTGCATTTGCTCAACTGAGTTTGAGTCAACTGAAGTCACTCCTTCAGCCAAACATACAGACGGGAATCAGTTTGTTGTGTAGCATGTTCGTGAGTGGCTGAAGCCCAGTTGGCAGAAATTTTTGTTACTGACTCAGACTCGGGCTTCCTGTGTAAAAAACTGAAGCCTGAGTTCATGCAGCGAGGTATTGTTGCATAACACTTATCTTGACACCACACCCCGGGATTAGGAAGGGAAAAGGCCAAACCAGTCACAGTTTGTCTGGGTCTTTGCACTCTTACACCCAAGTCTGTAAGGACATGCTCCATTTTGACAAAAAATACATTTATATAGTTACTATTTAAGTTTATGAGCATTTTTTATGAAGGAAATCAATTCGGCATGCTCTGATTTTATATGGAAAAGTTAATGGCTTGTAAACTGCAAGTCACTCCATCTTCTAATAAAATCTAGTTTTTCTTCAGTAATTTAGTATTTTATTTTTGTTTAGTTTAGTCAATTTAGTAAAGCAACTTTAAAGTAGAGTGAGATACCATTTATGCATCACAAGTTATAATATGACTTTGCAGGCCAAAATGAATCAGTGCTGGAGTATTTCTGATGCTACATTACTCAAGAGGAAGGTCTTTTATTGAATGGGAAAAAAAAAAAACTCTGTGAAGCAAGGCTGCATTTCTGTCTCTGTATTCAAAAGGGTGTCTTTATTTTAATATTCACATTTAGTTTGAATTTATGCTGAAGAACCTCAAAAAACAAACAAACATACTGATCAGCCTCCTGTTTTTCTTTCTTTTTTTTTTTTTAACTTTGACCATTCTATTTTTTAAATCTGAATTTCTCATCGTGACTGTGATGACAGGAAACCCATCCACGTTTTACTTAAAGCAGCCCTATAAAGATCTCACTGTGATGAAAATTGCACTGACTGTAGTTTTCTTGGCCACTTCTGATTGTTTTCTAAGTGTGAACCTTTTTTTAAGTAAGACCTGCCTTTTGATGATTCAGATTTTCTTTCTAAGAAAAATAACTGACAGCAAACAAAAATAAAAACATAAATATACAAACAAACATCAACTTTTCTTTAAAGCCAAATTTAACTTTCATAATGAAAGAAATAAACTTTACTATTTCCCCCAAACTGCAGTAAGTTACAGGATCTTCTCTCAGTGCAACAACTGAAAATAAATTGCTCTGCTACTGGAAAGAGGCACAAATAATTAACTGAAAATGAGTTGCTGTACACCTGCCGTACCTGACATAGGTTACTTTACTAAACCAAAGCAGGTGTAACAGATTTACATAACAAAACAAATGTCAGTTATTTGCATCATTTTCCAGTATGTTTATAAATTCAGTAGAGAGGATAACAGTATATTGACTTTGCCACAAGTCTCCTCCACCTTTTTCTTGATTAGCAGCCATTTCAATGATACTACACCACCAAGATTACTTAAGAAAGAAGAAAAAGATGAGACAATAGGTGTGTGTGTGTGTGTGTGTGTGTGTGGGTGGGTGGNATGTAAATACCCATCTAAATTATCCATCTAACTTGTTGGCTTTAAATAAAATATGGCCCCCTGCTGGTACTGCAACGTAAACATGCAACTTGCATGCGTGTCCATTTCAAGCCTAGGACAGGTAAAGTGTGACATCCACACGGTGGACCAGTGTGTCTATTGCACGCTTTGCTGTGATATTGGGTTGCTTTTTCTCTTTTTCACTCATTTCCATGATTGTCCTCATAACTACTTGGATCCTTTGCTCATACCAAGGCTGCTGAGCTCTTTCCCTTTGTTAGTTTCTTTAACATGTTCATGTTCAGCTGGGTGAAGGTGATTTAAGTGTCTGAATAGGTGTTATGAATATTTTTGGAGTGGTGCCTCCCCAGTTTACTTTGGTCTTTACTCACAGCTCACAGTGAGGAGCTAATCACATGTTAGTTTTGCAGAAGCTATGAAAATATATGTTACAACAGGCATAATTTTTGTATTGTATTTTATCAATGAGGGTTCCATTTAAAATATGCATTTCAGTTCAAAAGTTTTATTTGTTAAAATAATATAACAATCATAACATGAAATTATCATTAACAGGTTATGCTCAAAAATTTACATCCCAAAAAATATTTTATACATTAAAATGTGTCAGTTTTAGAGAAGTTTTGTCCTGAGTTTATCCTTTCAGGTTAATCCAGTCATTCCTTTTCCAAACAGTTTCCATGAATAGGAGGGTTAGTTTGAGGTGTGAGAGTAGGGATGGCTGGAAATGAGTTATAAAGCTCTTTCAGTTCAACAGGCATTAAACATTTAGGTGAAAAGAAGTGGCTACTAACAAAAGTTTTTTTTTAATTTAACTCAACAAAGACCCAGATATAGAGTACCATTTGTAGAGCTGTTATAAACAAAATACAGCTCCACCCCGTTTCATCGCTCATCTCTGCTTCCCCTTGATGAAGCAGCTAGCTCTCTGTGTGACCGTGCCTGACCAGTGTGCCTTCAGCACTCCTTGTCAGATGACGCCGAGCTGAGGAGGCAACGCTGATGTTTAGTGAGCAAGATGTTCCTCCTCCGCAACACATAGATGAAAAATGCACATGAGAGGAAAAGGGAAAAGACCACTTCTCTTCAAGTGTACTCCTTCTGGCAGAGAGTCAAGGGCACACTGCCAAGGTAGTACTTTTCACTTTCCTGACATGAGGCTGAGGCAGGAAAGAGGGGATGAGGGAGGTGCGTGCGTCAGCAGGTCCGCCTGGGACTCCCTTGCCAGGAGGTGGGAAGAGCATGTGGTTCTTATCTTATCTATGGGAGGGCTGGAGCACAGCATCCAACACTGAGCGAACATTAAGAATGAAAACGCTTTGACTCATCTCCCATTGTTCACCTCATTTATTCATTGAGCCTGTGCTGCTGAACCTAAGTATATGTGTACTTATCCAGGTGGGTGTGCACACATACACCTAACCCCCTAACACATTCCACTGCAGCCAAGGGTGAGGTGACCGGTGAAGTTAAATCAATACACCATTCAGTGAAAAGGTGTCAAATAAAGAAAATGCTGTTTCACTGTGGACCTTAAGTACTGCTCCATCACCTCCACAGACATGCCCCCAACGTGGTGAAAACAAACTGCTGCACAAGCATGCAAACGACACAGAGAAAGAGGTAAGTTTTCATGGAAATGTAATTTGCACTTTTTCCACTACCATGGTCCAGATCATTAGACAAAAAGGGCGATAAATGGCAAATTGAGATGCAGATAAGGCATGGAGCCCTTGATCTATAGCCTAGCAGAGTGGTCACCACCAAGCTCTCAAGCTGCTGTTACAGATGCGCAGCTGGGCATCCTTCACATTGAAGTTATACATTTTTTTTTTAATTCTTGTGTATTCACTTTTTATAAGAATCAAACATGAGCCAGAGGTGGCATCAAACGTCTTATAATGAGCTGGAGTTGTTTCTTTGTTTCCACTCCACTTTTGCCAGAAACAGTGGTTTGATTTAGCAATGCCCCCAAAATCCCCCCCTCAGAGAGTCACATCAGTAATCAAGGGTCATGTTCCCCACTCCACATCTGGTCCATGCTGAACTCTGCAGCCGTTCTGCAGAGGAGCCAGTGGGGACCTGGTAATGAGAACCACAGATTCTTGCATCTTTTCCAGCACTGTGCTCTTTTATGAGCCTTGACACAAAGACAAGCTGTAAAAAAAATCCACACGCATTTGGCCTTTTCCCATCCTCTCAGATACCAACCCATGACAAGATGACAAGGGGTCAATGGACGCCTTGAGGAGAATGTCATCTGTTTCACCGCTCAAATGGTGCACTGTGCTCTGGCACTGATCCAGTCCTGCACAAATCGTGTTATAAAAAAAGGGTTCAAACGCCATAACAAGCTAATTTTCTTTGGCTTGAATTTCCAGAGAGTTTAAATCAACAGTGAAGACAAATCATAAAGAGAAACTATTTGGCATGTGCTTGGTCCAAGTCTGGAATTATTTAGTCATTCAAATTTAAATACTATGTTCATATTCCAGTCATACCAAGCACTACAAACATATAGAAGTAGCAACTTTACTGGGAGAAGTCCTCACTGTGAGAGAGTAGGCATGTGCTGCAGTAGGAAACGTCTGGTGTGAACACTTCCCCCCTGACAATGCATCCTTCTTCACTGAGTTAAGCAATTTGTCAACAGCCAATTGGGTTTGAAAATGCCTGAGAGATCATATTAGGGCTAGCCCAGACACTGACCACAGCTATCTGGAACCAAAGAAACACACATCACATCCGCATACACCATAGCAGATTTCCTGCAAGGTAGCTTAAAAACAGTTGGGTCTAAGTCTGGCAGCCAAAGGGCAGCGAACAAGCCAACGTGTTTTCTTGATAAACTGGAGTCTCTTCCTTCAGGGTCGACTGGTTTCGTTGGACGGTACAGCAACAGGTACCATATCAGTAATGACAAATGATAGGAGGACAAACATACCATTGGCTGCAAGAGAACAAAAGAAGTTTTTTTTCCCCACACATGCAATGCACCATATAGGAGCCATTTAAAATGATCTATCACATGTCTAATATTTGTAGAAAGCGCTTCATGTAAACAGTGCGAGAAACACAAGCTGAGAAATCGTATGAGTCCACATCAGTGGAAAGAGAAACATGCAGGGAGAACATAAATGGAACATCAAGTTAATCCCGGATTTAACCCAGATTAATGGACAGCTATTTGAAGAAATGAGTTATTTACCCATATGGAAAACTAAGCCAGACACAGAGCTAGTTAGCTGATAACTTTTTCTCACTTTTTCATGAGAAGGATTTGTTTATTAAAATATAATATATATTGAGTTGTGAAGTTTATCCTATAGCAGATGTTACTTTAATATGCTCTGACACCCGCAGCCACCCCCATATGCTGTTGTTTTGTAAATTCAAAAAGAATCTGAAATTCTGAAAATTTGGCCAGCATGAGGGCAAGATGCCTACATACTGTACCTCAAGAATACATTCCACAAACGCAGTTCACTGCTTTGTGTATACTTCAGCCATCAAGCTGGCTGCAAACTTCTTATTACAGGTTTTCACTAAAGGTCTCGTATGGTGCAACAACTAAAGTTACCCATGCGCCACACAAACAGTGTAAATTGCAATCAGTAGAGAAATAAAAGACAATAATTCCTAAAGTCTGCGTTCCCACGACAGAATTTAAAAGATAAGAAACAGAAAGACAAGAAAACTGCATGCACAAAGAATGTAAACTCAGCACTGAGACGCATCGGGCATGCTATGGAAATACATATGGGGGATAATAACTGAAGTGACAGAAAAAGAAAAAAAAAAACTAAATAAAAAACTAATCCAGTTAATAAGCGTACACCTTGGGTTTCTAATGCTGGCATCTTTTTCAGTAACAGTGTGAAACCGAGAGAATACCTGACTGTGACGTTTACCATCATACTGTGCTGAAAAACAAACTGACAAAAAAAGATAATGAATTTTAGAAGGGCAAAAATAATTTATCACAGCACTGGAATAAACAAATGGTGGCTATATGAAATATTGACTACATGCGTACAACAATTTAAATGACCCTCGTTTGCATTATCATAATTAATTTGCCAATATCAAAGTAATCTTTACTTATATTTCAGTCGCTGTTTACACTTTCTGTTCTCGCTCCAACTCATGCTGTAGACTTTGCTTCGCTTCTTTTGATGCTGTCTTACCGGACAACTGCCGACTGTCCCCTCCGTGACAGACCAGCTCAATTTTTATTGAAAGTGTCTGTAGAGACAGAAGTGATATCTTCCGAAATTCGGTTCCGCTTGACCCTCCAGCGGAGTCCCCACCCATCTAATTCAGCTGTCATTCATAAAGTTGGGAAGACATATGGGTAAATAACGCAGCCTACGCCTGCAGCACCAGAACAAATAATAGATCCCAAACAAGCCCATGTTTTTCGTTCTACTGCACAATTAGTCAGGTCAAAACGGTTCACGTTTCACTTTTGCGTAAAATGTATTTTACGCTTCGTAAATGTTGGTCAAAAATACCTACTTGCACCCAGGAAACAGTCCGTTAACCTTCTGAAACAGCTTGTAGAAGTCGGACCATCTTCCATGTCGGATTGTGAGCGCAAAAGGAGAGAGGAGCCACGGGGAAAAGTGCGCCTCTGCAGCTGCAACTTGGTGCGTCTGAGCGAAAAAAAACACGAAACTATTCCAGGACGCGTTGAGGTGATGGTGCCCTCGATGCTTGAGGCTGTGCGCGATTTAGGAAGGGCAAGAAGAGCAGTGTGGTGCCACCCCCCCTCCCCCCCGGCTCCTCCACCAGCGCTATGACCCAGCACCGCTGGCCGAGGTGTAGCTACAGTCGGTCCGCCTCCTCGGCGTGGTGGCTCCGCTGTGGATGTGCAGCAGCAGCAGCAGACTGAAGGGAGCAGAGACGTCGACGCATAGACACAGAGAAATGGGAGTAGACACACACACACACACACACACACACACACACACACACACACACACACACACACACACACACAGGGAAAGAAACGGGAGCGCGAGACCGTCAATTAATGCACAGACTTCCATTTTGATTTTCAAAATAAAAACCCAAGCGACGATGCCTAGTAAGAATATGAACTATGCCTAACCGGCCTTTCCTCGTTATTTCTAATATATGAATTTACTGCAAACATCCATAAAGAAACAAACCACAAGGGCAAAGAAAAATCGGTGCCATATTCAAGAAGAATAAGTGAGCAGTAATATTTCAAAAGACTGTTCATCCAGGAAAATCTCTACAAACAAGTCATTTGAAAGGACAATCGCCCTGTTTCCGGTGTTTTTGCGTATTTGACACGTTTAGGAGGCGCTGCTCTTCTTTTTCCTGAATTTGGCTGCGTAAAAGGGGCTGAACCAAATGCCCCGCGCTCTCCAGGGACACGCTGCTGTTTCCTGATCCACTGTTCAGTGGTCAAGGAGGAGACAGACACAACCTCTAGATTATAGCAGGCAGAACAAAGCATCAGAGGGTTTACTTTAGAATGCCCTGAATGAAAAGGTGCAGCACGGTGTGTATTAAAGGACCCGCTGTCTTAGCCATTTAATAAGCAACATGCTCTTTAGCAAGGCACCGAATCACTTTCAGCTCATAGAGTCTTTAGGACTCTGAACTAATTAGCTGTGAAAGTTAAAAACAAGGAAGTAGAGCAAGAAAACAAGGAAATTACTTTGGATGTTACCAAACCAAATTTATGAATGGCTGTGCCCAGAAATCATCTTCATTCACATCAGCCTTTCGCTATGCTGAAGAGAACCACAATTAGTAAAAAGCAAACAAGTTTGTTTAGTGAAAATGAAGCAAATAATTTCAGGACAAACTTTCCACGTGGTGCATCTGAGGATACATTTATTTAACTTGCTGAAAAGTTGCACGCAAAACAAATCAGTTTGTGCCTGAATGAGAGAGAAGAAGTGCAGTCTAAACACTGACCCATTCCAAGGTCTAATTCGTGCCTTATCTAGCTCGAGATTTCACATTCAGTCTTTGTGTGGATCACTGCTGGTATTTTGGATTCTCACTTCAAATATCTGCAGAGTCTCGAATTTAATAAAAGATTGTATTCAACTGATTTATTTCACCAGGCTAACTCTGCTGTGTATTTACATAAATTATAATTGTAAATGTTGCCTTCAGCTGGAACAGTAAAATAAATCAATGTAGTACATTCCTTTAGGAAAGGCCTAAGTGCAAATATCTGCAAAGAACGCACATCTACAGCCACACTGAAATATTTAGACCTGCTCATGACAGTCTTTGAGTGGAGATGTAATCTTGTATAATTATAATGACCAAAACCAAATAACAGGATTAAAACTAATCAAATTAACCTCAAATTCAGTTTAACCAGATGAGCATTTTTCATCTCATTGGGTGACACNCAGTTAATCCTGGCAAAGTTGCCATTGCAACAGTAGAACTTTTAAATAATTAGTTTCAAAATCAAGTGTCAGGCAAAACATTTCCTGTATCATTTTCTCTGATATCTTTAAGGCCACCCATTGTTCCTCGCAACTGTGCACTTTTTGCCTTAAAAGGGTAGCTGAGCAATGCAGCACCACTAGTGATCTTTATATGTCCCCAGCAATATCTACATTAAAAAAAGGCACATACTACAATTTTAGGGCAGTGATAAAGCAAAAACAGTTCTGTAATCAATAATCAACAAACTACATGTAACATAAAACATTAATAAAGATAGTGAGCCATATTAAATGCACAGAATATGCCAACAGCTAACAGCATATATGTGCATTATTAATGCTTAAATGGCTAATCTGTCTTTCTCTCCGTGTTAATAGTTGAGGTGAAGTCACTAGTGCAAGTCCCAAATGAAGTGAGCTTCCTATCTCTATAACCTTTGCATATGTGTGCTCATGCTATCAGCACTCAGAGCCTAAACAGCTTTAACTCGGCAACCTGATACAGCATAAAGTGTGCCAGACTCCCTCATGGCCGCAGCATTACATACTGATCATATCAAGAGAGAGAGTGAGAGCGAGAGGGCTTGCGAGCTGTGGCAGGTTACGTCAGCATCTGCTCTATCAATCACAGGCATTCCTACACTCTCGAGCAGCTGGTCCATTCAGAGGTCACGTATACCATAATGGATTCTCTCCGATACACTCTGTCACTTCTTCTCCTGATAATGAAAATCCTTAAATGTAGAAACAATGAGAAACTTTTGCTTCCTTGACGCTACCGTCGATTCTTTTGGAAATAAAACGTGCATTTTTCCAAATAAAAAAATCTCATCTAATATTTTTTTCATGGATTTTTAGACGAACCAAACAAATTCTGTTTTTTGATGAAGAAAAACAGTTAACATGCAACACATTACCAGCATGTCATTTAATAATTTTAATACAATCTTACTCGGGGAAGACCACATATTTCCATGCATAATCTTATCTTCCATATATATAGAGAGTTATTATTCTGAAAATGTTCAAAAAATTTTGTCAAATGTCACAAGCAAACAAACAAATCAACAAAATAAAATGAGAGGAAGCTCAAAAAGCTTTTTAAGCTCCTTTAAGGCTCACTCTGTGCATCCTTTATGGACTCAAAGAAGCTCACATAGAAATTTAGGCATTAAACAAATACTTGAAAATGTTCCCTGTAAAGTTCGTGACTGGACGTTTATGAGTTTTTGTGAGATGGTTACAGATTTACTTGCAGTAAATCACAAAGGATGCGGCAGCTCCATCTGTGACCCAGCAGTGAACCCTTCTGATCCGCAGCTCTCCAAAGTGGCAGAGCAACCGTTTTCACACATCATGAATTATTGCATAACAGGAAGTAACCGACCAGCTTGACCCGTCGAAGCAAACTGATATTTCACCTGGATTAAGATTAGTCCGCTCAGAATGAGATACACCTAAACCAGTCTTTAAAAAAAATAGCTAAAGGCATGAGCTCAGGAAAAAATTGAAGAACAAAGATGAATTGTCCTAAAGATAGCTACATTGTTGCACATGATTAAAAACTGTTTGCTTTCTGCATATATATTCAAAGTCTGAGAAACACAAAAACTACAGAATGATCTGGGCTAATCTTGAGCTGTCAGATGCTTCCTTTACTGTTTTAATCTGCATTTTGTTCGGGACACACAGCTGATTGTGAGGGAGCCACTTCACATCTGTGGTGTTTAAGTAAAAACTAGTAATGCAAACCCATAAATTTTCTGTTAACATTAACCTAAGATTACAGTAAAATTGTAGTATGAAATTTAGTTGTACAGTTCCTACATTGGTGTTAACACATTTTAATATATTGCTCCTGATAAGTTCTGGATAATATTGGAAGAATTAATTTATTAATAACCTTTATTTAAGTAGTGATACCACTTTTAAAAATCCTCCATTGGTAGTTAAGTAAAACTACATAATTATTACTATGGAAAAATTTGAATCAAATTTATTATTATTATTAATAATATTATTACAAGAAGCATAAAGTGTTAATTCCGATAATTTTATTACTTGAACTAGCAATCATTTTAATTAAACTGCAATTTAGTGGAAGTATAAAATTACATGTTCAAATTCCTTTCTTTCTCCTACCAGTAAAGTCCAAACAGGCTCATTTTTATTTATTTTTTATTTTTTGTCTATGATGAGGGGAAATAAGCAAAATCAAAACAGTGTATCTATAATTACAAGCGCATTATGTAAAATTACAATTTCCAAAATAATAGTCACTAATCTATACCTGCCAAATAACTGGGGTATATTTCCCTTCAAAATATAGTCAAGTAAAGTCAACTGAAATTGGTAGAAACAAGAAGTAGTGCACCTCCAAGTGAAGTGATATAGTTGAGTTAAAACACTAAGTTACAATGGAGGTCATGTGAAAAAAGAAAGAGAGAAAAAAATTAGGGAGGCAGACCGGCTGATTTCTTCTAAATCTATCTCATTGATCATTTATAATTTTTAGGTATCTGGTAAAAATGAACTAAATCAGCGTAGCGTGGAAGGCCCTAAGAAAACCTCAAAACGTCCCTGAGGTTTCTTCTCTGGTTTGATGTCTATCAGTTTGGACAGTGACTGCACATTCTTCTCTTTGCCAACATTAAATCCCATATCCCCCAGATGCATAAAAAAATATAAAAAATACAAAATTATGGAAATTAGAAAGGTGATGATGAAAGAGGTTGAAATCTGATCTGTCTCAATATAGGACTTGTGTGTCACATGCATAATAAAACTGGCTTTACTATTGTTCGCTGGGGGATCAACAGCTGACTGAATAGTGAGTGCTCAACTGTTCTCCCCTCTCGGCTGATTTTAGCAAACATCCTCTTGATGACTATGGCGTGCCTCCCAGCATAAGAGCTGCACATCTTCAGGTGTGTGTGTGTTCTTGTTCACACACAGACTTACACCCCTACACCCACATTACAGACCTCATCCACTTAAAGCACATTTCTGATTCAAGGCACTGTACGAGCTTTTTGCCCACCGAACACACACACACACACACACACACACACACACACACACACACACACACACAGCCAGATCTAAGTGAAACATTTACAGATCACATGCAAGCACACGCAAACATGAGCACATGTGCTCATGCAGGAACATACTTACATTTACACACACACACACACACATAAACACACACACACATCACATGCGGCAGACACACACCACAGAGACTTCCAGTCCCCCCCTCCCACCCCAACTGAATAGTCTGTTCTGACAATCCACAGGACAGCCGGAGCATTGACGTCAGAGGCAGGCCCATGAAAATACAGGGTCCCTGGGGGGCTGAGGGAGTTATGCACATCTTCACAGCTTGGCTTGCAACTAGTTCAACAGCCAAAGAGCATATAACTGCCTCTGTTTGCTCATATTTGCTGGAAAATGCAATAATAGAAATAAAGGTCCACATTTACACAAAGCCAGGCATGCACAAATTTGCATGCGACTGCAATGCGGCTCATCTCAAATGTGACGTCAATGGACATCATTGCACTGTGATCCATTAGGACAAATGTGAGATGTGCATAATTTAGGTTAATGAAAATCCAAAGCACAGCACATCATTACCTGACCTCTGTCGTCTTAATCATTGCCATTTATGAATAACTGCTGTCAGATAGCAGTATATTAGACATACCCAGAGGAAAGGTTTGTTGCTCTCTCAGACATCCTCACAGTCCCAAGAGAAAAAAATGACATCTTTGTTTATCGCTCAGTGTTCTGAAACTTGGTCTGTTTTTTTCTTTTCCTAAGACATCATTAGGACATCAAGGCCATTAATCTCATTGTTCCCTCTCATTCTAACCTCTCTCTCTATGTTTTTCTGAGACTCTCATAGGTGTAGTTACTGTTAGCCTGTCTGCATCAGAGTACAATTTGTGTTGCTTGTGATCGTAGCTGTGTTTTTGTCTTTAAAAAAAAAAAGGTAGAGCTTCCTGTGCACATATAAAAAAAATAAATATGGGCATCTTAAATGTGTCTAATTTGATCCTGGTCTTTTTGGTATGAACCACTAAAGGTTATTCCAGAGAATGCCAGCGACATAGGTGTACTGAAAGAGAATCAGCATGTGTGTTTATGTACATATGGTTAGTTTTTAAAAAGGTTATAAATAAGCAGATGAAAAGTCAAAATTTAAAAACACCTTTGTATTTTGAATTCAGTGACCCCAAACAAAAGATTTTCTTCCCAATATGTTGCATATACACTGCAGAAGATGATCTGCAGCAGATTTTATACTGAAATTTTAGATTTTTGTTATTCATACAATGCACTCAAAACTTTAACAAAATGTATTACTGTTACTCTACTGTTACTGTTACCAGTGACCTGAAATATGTACAATCTTGAATATATAAAATCACCAGTATGGTTATTGTGTTATAGAGTGATAATAAAGGCATTTAAATCAGACAATAATATCCAGCAAACAATAACAAACATGAAAAGTGTTCATGTGCAGTAAATATTTGGGAATAAACGAATCAACATAGAGCTCGGGTCTCATTTTTGGTCAGTTTTCTGCTCACTGCTTCGGTGGTAAAGTATTAATTTGGTTTTTAGTCTGTAGCTTGTTAAAAATCAACCCATCACCACTTTTTTTTTATTCCTTCAAGAAAAATGAAAGCTGAGACTAAGAAAGGAGAGTGCAAAAAGGAATGAGTCCAGTAGTGGGAAGACTTTTCTCAGCATTATATGGCTTGAGATTATTCCTCATTCAGTCTGTCTACATTCATATGAACTGGTGTGAAACCAAAATGCATCACATTACTGCATATAGTATACCCATCCACTTCATTTTAAATTGTTTAAAAAGTCCATTCAAACCCACAAGGGTGCGAGATTAAAAACTGTTGCCATAAACTAAGCAGTGAACCACTGCACTAATTTCCATAAGCAGATGCCTCATATGAATATATAGAACCTATAGGGAGGGGACACGCTTTCGATACCAATGTTTCTGGTTGCCACTTGTAGTTGGCCGTTCTATTGACCCATTGCATTTGAGCTGGCTCCACAGTGCAGTGGTTTACACTTTTGCCTAACAAATGAAAGATTACTAGTTTGATCACGGCAGGAGACACAAATCCCTTTGTGGTTTCATCTGATGTAAAAAATCTGCCACGTCAAACATGCAGAGCTACCTGCTGTGGTGAGGGAGCAGCCAAAAGTAGCCTTTTAAAAAAATCTGAGCAGGCTTTAGTTGTATGCAGGTAAAAGGGGAGTGTAAAAGAGGGACTGGGTGATATTTCAAATCCACTGGCTATTTTCTGAGTTACACACCAGGAAGTCTTGGCCTGGATGTCTACTGAATACATCTGAATCCCTGAAAACACACCTGCTGTCAGCATATTTCCACTGTCCTAATTTGTCCATCTAGTTGCAAGCACGTATGAGCTCCTTGAAAACTGTCACAGGGATCTGATTTGGGTATTTAGCATTAGTAATGTCTCTGCAGTGAGGAGAGCAGAAAGCGAACACAGCAAGTAGAGGCTGCATGTGGTATCTCATCTGTATGTTGGAAGAATTCTGTCCATGCAGAGATCATGATACATTGACAGGAAATTAAGAGCCCATTGCAGTGGAACTATTAAAGACGGGAGGATTTTTCTGTCAGCACTGTTGAATTACTGGAAGAATGGTGTAGAAAAGACAGCAAGAATTACATGTTATGTCCCCAGAGGCAAGCGGCCGCTAAACTTGGCTCTTAAGTTGCCTGCGACTCCGCCCCAAATAGGAACAGTACTGGCTTGGCAACAGCAGAGAGGAAGAACTGGTGAAGGATGCCTTTTATGGAGTCACTAACTTTAAACATTTGTCCAGAGGAAGTTGAGGAGGATGACCCGTCCACTCTTCATTTTGTGCTGGGCTAATTAAATGAAAATACAGTCCTGTTCTTTCCTCTATAGGATTTGGTTGGATTCTCAAATTTTCTTTGGTTCTGTAGCTTGACTATGACAAGGCAGCATGATACTCTTTATGTTTGTTAGTCTCTGTATTCCAATGGTGTTTCAAATTTAAAGGCAAGGAATAATGAAACTCTGCAATTTGTCGGTCAGCACATACAAAGTGACTGGACTGATAAACTGAACACTCAATGTGACAGTTTTACATACCACAGTGGTCCAGTCAGGCCCTCACTTCCAAACACACTGACATTTGATTGTCAGCTTGTCTGATAATGAAACAGTCAGCAACACAAAACTTCCACTCCAGTCAGACAGACTACTATTACTGTATATCAATATTTTAAAAATATAAACAACACATTTATGTAATTTAAGTCTATCTACATGTGAATTCAGTCTTATTCGCTGCATGCTGAACTTTCCACTCTTTTCCTGTCTGGACTATCACAGCCAGTGTCCCTTGCGAGGAATTATCTTCGCTCTGATTTTCTTATTGTTCTACTTCTTCTTCAGCTCATTCAACAGATAAAAATAAAGTCTGCATAATTTAACTTGTTGGTAAATTGGAGAGTTATCTGGTCAGTTCCCGTGCAAAACAGGCAGCAATACGTCATTTGAAAAATTACCTTTTATTTTTGTTTTTTGTTTTTTTGTTCTTCTTCTACACCAAGTGTATAAACCGAGGCAGCTGATCATGAGCCCACATGCTGAGTTCAGAAGATTTTTGTGGGTAAATCAAGTATATTTGCACAGGGGGGGCAGAACGGTGGACCAGTACACAATGTAATCTAGCTAATAAATAAGTCTGGCCAATGACAATAAACAAAAATATGTTCCTATCGTTTACTGTTACTTTTGGCATCCATGTAGCTTTGTAGCTTTAGTTATTGTTATTAACATAATATTGCACTAAATGAAATAAATGCTGAGATCCAGGAATGCAGCAGAAAAGATAAGCAGTTAGACAATCAAGGAGGATTTATACAGACTGGGAGTATAGTCAAATCTAAACCAACAGTGAGCATAACATAACATGAGCACACTTAAAATGTCAGCAATAGTTTGTAATTACACAGAAAGCAGGCGACGCCAAACTAGGAAATCAGGCTTTACATTGTGAAAGATATTTAGAACAGACAATTGTGACAAATATTTTACCACTCACCATGATATCACTTTCATATCATTTTAGCTTAACTGGGCAGACTTTTTTCCACATTGGACCATTATACAAGAGAGTACGTACTTATCATATCCAACAGAATCAACAGTCAGAGCTGCAAAGCACAGACAAAAGACTACAAAGTTGAAAAAGGAGCATTATTTTAGTTGATATGACTTTCCTATCTGCATGCACGTCAGAGGTCAGGCAGCCCTGGAAGCTGATGAGCATTTTAGTACGTCAATACAACCACTGTAGACAGTATTTTTTATTTTTTTTAAACATTGAAACATTAGAGGTGCTGGTTTGTAAGGCAGCACTCTGAGCAGCAGAGCATACTCCGACTGCAAAATGAAGCATTTGTAAATTCACTGCCAGAATTCCTCTGCCTAAATTCAGACTGTCACAGACGATGTGGGGCAGACCTCTCAAATGTACAAATTTGCTATAAGTAGACACGCAACATTAATGCTCTGCTCAGTTTTTCTAATACAGTAAAGAAATCCTTTAGAACAAACTTGCCATGCTCTAATTTACACACTGAAAAGATGAGTGCAATGTGCCACTTTATCACCGTCTCCTCTCCTTTGACTTGTGATTTAATTTGTTAAAATTACTTTTTTTTTTTTCATTTGCAGAAACAACTGTAATTCAGTCTTTTTTGGCCAAATGCACACACACACACGCGCGCGCACACACACACACACACACACACACACACACACACACAAACAAACTGAAAAGCTGCAAAATTTAGGGAATATATAGAATCTTTCTCCAGTCTTTTGTTTATTTAAAGCTTGACTCACACTGTGCACTTGATGGACAAAATGCAATGGTGTGATACATAATGAATATATTCCACTGGACATTTCAACAGTCTTACAGCAGACACTAACAGTGGAAGCTGGTTTCAGCTGGTGTGCCTCATGCTGACAAATTTAATGTGACCGTATAACACCTCTTACGCTCTCAGTGGCATACTGCAATCCAGGCCTCACGCTGCATAATTGAATTAAAAAACAAAAAGAGTTCACATAAGATAATTGGCCAAAAAAATAAATATTGATAACGCTTGCATCAGTTCGTGGGGGAAAACAGATTGCACGTTCAAGGAGCACACAATTGGGCAGGTGGTGCAGATATGTGATGTGGAGCTGTGTGGAGCGCTGCAGTGGAGAGAACTGCAGAAGGCACATGAATCAAAAAAAAAAAATTAAATGGGTGAAAAAAAAACGTGATGAAAGAAGTGTGCAGAGGTGGTGGNTGCGTCAGAGCTGGAGCCAATGAAGTCAGAGACAGGGCAGGCTCAAGCAGGAGATGCTGTTACTGCCACTCACAGCTCTCGCTTGGGCCTCATGTCCTCTACGTCACAGAGCTGGCACAAATTATGCCTGCTTCAGTGTTTGACACACACATGTACACGCATCCGCACTATAAAATGAAATTTATGTGTATTACACACATATCCTGCACCATTCAATGACATTCAAAGTAACTAACCGGCAGGGTGTTTTTTGTTTCCTTTAAAGTGCAGCTTACAGTGAAAGATTTGCCTTTGGATTCAGACGTCTGAAAAAAGATGCTGACAAAACAAGATTTTACATTTTCTTGTAAGGCTTTTCCATAAATATGTCTTTGGACATTAACATAGGGCTGTTCAATATCAAGATAATATTTATATATGCATTATATAGCCTGATAGCTGCTCCAGAACCAAATGGCTCTCGTTTCAGTATCAAAGGATGCAATGCTGAGACAGCAATGAGGCACAATATGCTACATTATGATGCCATTAAACACCATATAAGAGTGTTTTCTCCACTGATTAGAGGTTTTTTCAAAAATGCACACACCTTTCCTTCCTTTCTTCGTCAAATCCTCCACCCCCCCCCCCGCCAAATCTGTGACAATGCCACATTCACAGACACACACTCATTCATTCATGCATATCTCACACATGCAAATCCTGCTTATTTAGATTAGCAGGCAGTGTTTCTGTTGTTGCGCCACTTCTGACCTAGATTATCACATCCATAATTCTAGAGAAGAACTATGATGATGAGCATGTGGTCAGGAGTCTGCGGAGGAGGGGGTTAAAAAAAACAAGCCCCCCCCCAAAAAAAAATAAATAAATATTTTTATAATTAAAAATAATAAATAAATAAAAAGCCAAACAGTGCTCATTTTCCATTCAAAATGTTTCACTCTACAATCTTGGAAAAACTGCAGGCAAAACAGGTCAAATGTGGGTCACTGGATGTGCACATAAGTGCAAACGTGATCATATGCAATCTATGGAAAACACATCATATTATAATATTAATAATATAACACTTATACATTTTATTGTTTCAGCTCATGAAACGGACACACAATTTTCTGGTTGATCATAAATATCTTGCTAATGATTTGTATTAATATGTGGGCAAAACCACAATTTAGTTTTGTTTTGTTTTTTCTTTTGCTATTATAACAACTGGAACAACAGCTGCAGCTCCGCCGGCAATAAGCCACATCCTATAGGCAATGACGCAAGCAGGAGACATTAGCCATGACCTCATCAGCCCGCCATCACAGCACCACTCTGCTGTCTACCTCACACTCACACACACACACTCACGCACTCACACACAGTGTTGCAAAAGGTAGACTGTCCCTTAGTGTTATACAATGCTACCTCTCTACTTGAACACACATATGCTGACATCCTAACAATGAACTGGCCAAAATGAGGCCCTTTTAACAAACACACACACGCACACAGTTAGATCATTACTTACAGCTGAGTGATGTCACACAGCCTGTCACTGCGTGCTCTTGTGACAGTCTACGGTGTGTGTACAGTGAGGCGCTGAGACTGTTTGGCCCTGCTCCTTGTGTAAGCATTACACGTAGACACACCAAGCAGAAGTTATATTAAACAAAACAAGAAGGATTTACTAAATATGATAAACATTTTATTAAAAATTCAATATTTTTCATATTTGATTGATGTTCTTGTTGTACAGCTGGTTGATTTCACCCAAAACTTACCTAATGAGCTTTTATGTCATAAGAACAAAAGTCACAGCACAAAGAAATTCTTCAGCAAATTTTATCGATACACAAAATGTTCAAGCATGTTTTTCTTGGCTGAAAATAAAGACTAATACATAATTTATTGTATTTTTTTTTTTATCAGTGTTCAGTTCCATCAGGAATTAACAGATGCTATATAGTCAAAACATAAAGTGGGTGATCCAAGAATGAAACAGAGTCAGTGAAGTGTGCCTGGCTTTTTGATATAAATCGATTTGGTGTCCCAGACAAAAAAGAAAGGAAGAAAAAACAAACACTTAAAAAAAAAGAAAAAAAGTAATGGAATAATTGCCAGTAGTGGCTGGGTAGGTGGGTGGGGGTGGATGAGCAGTCAGTAGCTGGCTGCCTGCGTCCCTCATCACAACCCAAACAAAGTCGCTATGAATCATAGGTGAGAAATATGGGTGCTGACGTAGAGGCCTGGAGATCTCGCTGCACAGCAGACATCAGAACAGGCCAAGACAGCCAAGCAGCCAGACATCAAGTCTGCCTATTTATTGATAACACATGGATAAAGTCTATTTATGAACTAAACATGTTTACACACACACACACACACACACACACACACACACACACACACACACACTTGAATCTGAAACTAGTTCAGTTTTACTGTATTAGTACTAACACTTCAGGAGTTGCAACTAAAATTAATTTATAGTATTTTCAATCATTCTTTCCCAGTTTATAAAAAATATGATTTGCCCTTTGACCTTTAAAGTGCAATGTGTAATGTGACAGCAGTGATTCCCCCCTTCTGCTAACTCACAAAAGTTGTGATTCTGAAACTTGTTGAAAATTAAAAGTCATGCAAATCTGCTATTTTCAGGATTTTTTCAATATTTATGACCAAATTTGCAAACAACAGCCGCAACAACAATAACAGTAAAAGAACGCTCTTAAACCAGAATACTGTTTATCTGCTCTGTGCTGGATTTGTCTGATGCCTCTCACTCCTTCTTATCTTTATACATTAGCCCCACCTAGTGTTTGCTAATAATAGAGGACACCGATAGAAGCATCTGCCAATAATTATTAAATTAAATTTTTAATTTAATTTAATTTAAAAAAAACAAACTTATATAGTAAAGTTGCAAAATGCTAAATAACATAAAGAAATAAAAAGAGTTTGGACTCTTGTGTGAATCTTTACTACTGTAACATGCAATACACACTGTGACCACTAGGAGGTATTCTTGCACTAACCGATATTGTTCCAAACTGTGTGCAGTTGGAGCCCCTCAGAGACTGAAGCTGTGAGCTGCTGTACAACTTTGTCTTAAAAGAAGAACACGAATAGGAATATTCTGTAAAGACATCAAGTCTGCCTATTTATTCATAACATGAATGTGACTGAATTAGGTTTAACACTAACTGCCACCTGGCGTCACAGGAGTGGTGCTGCAAACCTCTGCTGCACTTCCACTCTTTCAGCATCGTCAGCAGCAAAGGTAGAGACACACAACCATCCTTGTAGCTAATCCACAATCCTCAAAAAAAAACAGTCCACAAGATCTGGAGCAATTCTCTTCACGTGCTAAATAAAAAAAAAAAAGAGAGAGCGAGAGATTCTAAGTAGCCTCGTCTGTGCTTGTTTCATAAGATCAGGGCCTTTTTGTTCTTGTGAGTGGAGGCCATTTTGTAATGTTCTTCATGACATATTGTTATTGAAGTGGAAGTGCCATCATTGTTACAGTGTAGAGGAAATATGGCAACCATTTTCTTTAATGGCTGTGATGCAGGGACACACAGATGACACATTTAAAATATTATCCTCTCATCCAACATACAAACTTCCATTAAAAAAGTCAGCTTTAAAAAATACTGGCACAAACTTCATGATATGATGGTTGTTAAAATTTGGGTAAAACCTACTGTGTACATAATCTTACTATAACACACAAAATCTCTACCTGTGATTGTTTCTTTGACCACTAACTCGGTTCTTATCTATATCAGATTGTCTAGCAACCACCTAGCAACAGGTTAAAATCCCCCACTTTTAGTATTTATATAGCACCTTATAAGTACATTGCATCATTTTTATTTCACCACAATAACATCTAATTTATATCCACAAAACTGCAATTATGCATGATATTTTATGCCATCAGATTGCCTGCCAACCACCTAGCAACAGGCTAAAATTACCTCAACACCCCACAACACCTTATATAAAATATTGTTTTAATTTCAAGGCAATAAAATCTCATATATGTCCACAAAAGCTGAATTATACATGATATAATGTAACTTCAACATGTTGCCTTGCAACCACTTAGCAATGGGTTAAAATGGCCTAAGCATCTACATTTCATAAAAGCATCATGTCATTTTAATTTCATGACCAACAGCAACTTTTTAATTACAAAAAACTTTTATTTTCTGGCCATTCTCAGTGCTCTCAGGAGAACAGTTTTCATTAGGCAGCAAGGACCAAGGGAAAACAAAAAAATGTGAAGCTAGCACTTAAAAAACAATATGGCAACTGTCTTGCAAGTCCGAAAAAAATGATTTATTTTTTGCAAGTAGAAGCAGCAACCAACTGATCACCCAGAGGTTGAGCGTGCGATACCCTCAACCTCTGGGTGACCGCTTTCGATTGAAAGGTGATTGCACAGGTAACCTTGCGCGAGGCAACCTGTCTCCAAACAGTCCCAGTCTGTCTTGAACTGATTGCATTCATTCTCAAACAGAAGGTTTGCAAATAATTGGCATCTAATAAAATGCAGACAGATTGTAAACACGTTGTAATCAGTCTGAGTCAGTCTGCACAGATGAGCACAACTCTTCTGCAACATGTCTCTTTGCAATAGAGGACTCAACTCAACTGGTTGTCAACTGATTGTTTTCTGATTATATTCCTATATAGAAGCAAGGCTGCAACTCACCTACGTCATTTTGCAGTTAAATCACCGTCCTGCAGCAACTACGTAAGTATTTGCGGAGGAATTTCTAAATTTCTGTTTCAAATCTATGAGATTCTGGCTGGACTCTGAATGTAAGTAGTCAATGTGAACTTAAGTGTATGTGCAGCAGATTTATCACAGTTGACTGCAAACTGATAGCAGGCTGACTTTCTGTTTTGACACACTAAAGCTGCTTTGAAGATAGTAGCTGGCTGCAAGTGGTCGCAGACGTGATCCCCACCTTTGAAGCGACCATTTCAAAAGCAACCAGATCCCACGTTGTTCATTGCACGTGATTGCAATAACTGTTTGTTCTGCCGTCTCCAGCTACTTTTCCCCTAGTGTGATTGTAGTATTAGCAGAAGGTGGAGGAGAACAAAGTTAAAAGATGAATGAATACTGGTCGGTCTCTGCTGGAATGTGAGATAGATGAATGAAAAAGTCTAATACTATTCTGTGCGTGCTAGATTTGTTTGCCTTGCGTACTTGTGTTTATGTTCCACTGCACCTGGTAATGATGTATGAAATTAGATACCTAATTGGAAAGAAAACTTACATATTACCTTATATCTTTTTTCCATCTTTTTTTTTTCATACTTGCACTTAATCAGAACATGGTGGGAAAAATCACAGAATCAAAGCCGCAATGCCTTCATAAGGTTCATACCAAAGTTTCTCCTGGTACCAGCCTGTACCTGGAAGAGCTGGTGTTTTGTACAGATAAAGGCTATTAACCAGCTGTGATGGTGGTTGTTGGTGGGTGGAGTGGGGGGGCTGCAGGAGTGGCCCTGTAATTGACAGGTCTAGGCTGCACACCAAGAGGCAAGACAAAAAACACTTTGTGGTCCTGATATGAATTTCAATACCCCTGTTTCTACACCTCCTCTCCCGGCCTCACTGTGGATCTCTGAGTGAACAAAAACGATCTCCATGAGAAAATACAAGCTTGAGCACTCAAAGGTGACAGTGAAGGGAGCAGCAACAGTAACAGCACAAAGTGACCAGTGAGGTTGTGTTGTATGCTTTTTGTAATAGCGAGCATTTAGTTTGAATAAACTAAAACTTTATTATATTGTTAGATTTTTTATTTTTTTATTTTGGCAGACTGAATGCAGAGTAGAGTCAGATTGGTCTTGTAAGTGCTGAAGATATGTCAATATTCAGTATTTGTTAATATTTTAATATCTAGATTTGCTAAAACAGTGTGCCTGTATTTGTGCACCACAGTGTACCAATTCTGCCCCAAACCATCCAGGATTGCAAGATCTCGAGTGGGCGAGGTTCACTGGGGTGTGCACCCCCTAAGTAGTGACAGATGCCAGGCACAGTTGGGGAAGGAAGCGCCAGGGTCTCCTTCCGTATTAGCCAAGGGAAATTCTCATTTGGGCACGGGACCAAAGAGATTCAGAGCCAAATCTGAAGATGTGATCTGCTTGCATTTGTTCCAAGTCCTGCAGTACATTTATACGTCAGTGCCAAGAAATATCAGTTTGCTCAACAAAGCCTAATACAGTGAATGTAAATGCACTCACAGTCTCTTACTTTTAAGAAATCAAAGGTGATATTGTTATTGTAATAATTCACAGACTTCACTGCTTTTGTTTTTTAATTGTAACTACTTTCTGTTGTACCAAAGAAATATTATTCATGAAAACTGCACACTCTACACTGGCAAGTTGTAATTCCAGTTTTCTTTTGGTACATTTCAAAAACTGAGATACGACATAAGCATGTCCATCCATATGAGGTGAAAATATATAGTTTTTGTAATTCAGATGAAATGATACTTTTAAGGGTTGGATTTCAAAGGTGCCACGTGACATAAACTTCAGTACGTTTCAGGCGTACAATGAATGTGATCTTAAAAAGTAAACCACAGAGATGAATTCATGCTTATATACATGGCAAATACAGCTTTGTAATTATATGATTAATAATTTTAAACTTGACAAATAGTATGCAAAGGAAACATAGCACAGGTCTAGTTCTCGTGCAAAATATTTTCATTCCTTCAGCACGATTCATGCAAGCAGGCATGACTATCAGCTTGAAGGTGATGCTGTTCTTGGCCTTGAACTTTCAACTTCTTTTATGTGTTTGCCAGCATAATAGCAGCCACACAGATGATTGAGATACTTTAAAAGTTACCTCTTGAAAAGGGGAAATGCTTGAATTTTGAACTGAAGGATGAACAGAAACTAGTGCTTTCAAGTAAGAGGGGATACAACAGAAACTAAATCTAGCTGTACTCTATTGGGCCATGTAAATCATTAATATATAAACTCTGGTTTTGCAGTCAGTGGTGTCAGACTGATGACAGTCAGGCGAAAGCAAACCATAACATCCCTAAAAATGGGGCTGATTTTAGTTATACTGTTTCTCAGTGATCACAGATCACATGCATATAAAGTCTTTATGATCATCCTCATGACTGGATTGAGACTTCCACATATCACATGGTATTTATTCTGAAAGGGGTCTTGGTTTGTGTCTGTTATTATATTTAATAAGAGCCAATCAGTGGCAGGAGCCAGAGCGGTGGCCAAGTGATGCCTCATCAACCAGAGCAAGAAAAGTAGTTGGCTGGATGGAAAGCAAAGGTAATGTGTATAAAGCAGAGGTCACTGTCTGGTGAATTCACAGTGAGTGTGTCCTTCCTTGTGCTTGCCCTACTTACGCAGCTTCCCCGCCTAAACCAAAGGGAGTATTTCCAGTGGTGATAATGTGTCTGAAGTGAACTATCTCATGGCACACATGGGAAAGGGAAACTCTGGACAATGTCCTGCCCTTATTATCCCAACATTCTCCAAAGTTCATGTGTGAAAATGGCTTAAGTTAAACGGTACAGGCCTACTGAGTACATACCCAGGAACATCATTATGAAGTTAAGCCAAAATGTTGAAAGTTGATCAAATTACTATAAAGAGATGCAAAATGACTCAAAGACACCTAAAACATGAGGAGACTCAGAACAACTTAAAAAAGGGAAAAATAATGTTGATGCTAATAATGCAGATAATGCAAAAAGAGCTGGCATCTCCCTGTTTGTTGTATTTTCTTGGATTTACAAGTGGAAATGGTGCCCTGGAGTATCCACAGTATTTAACAGCACCTTACTCTTATTTTCTCAGTGTATATGACAGGTCCCATTAGCATGCAAGGACTCCATATCTACATCATGCTGATAGAAGATTCAGATATGATCTGAGCTCTGAAAATAAGTCTACCCATCATTATACTTTTTAGGTGATAATCCAGCATTTTAAGCAACCGCTCTTTCTTTGCTTGAGTGGCGATAGCCAAGTCACCATCCAGGCAAAGTTCCCACAGACTGATACCACAGTTTGCATTTCCTATACTTCCCTGAAAATTAAACTCCCTCCTGCAACCAAACCTAATATCTCACAAAAACCCACTGCGAATTGATTGGAGATTATAAAAAGTAATCCGTGGGCACACACATTGTTTTTAGGGATAAAGATACAGATTTAAGTGGAGAAGTCACTGCATGGCAACATGGCCATGCCACTGTACAGCCTTTGTAGAGTTAGTACAGCAGCTACAGCAGCTGCGCATCCTGAGTATAAACAAGTCTTGCTGCCTTTTGGTCCTCAATAAAACTACGTGAAATGATCCATCTGAATATCCGAATATAAAGGTATTCACCAAAGTATCCCTGAGGATATCACATAGCTTCACTCTGGCAGCAGTTCAACTTTCACACTCTCATTTTTGACCATCACTCTTACCTTGGTCGCTGCTTCCCGCAGGCGGATATTCCTCAAAGTCCTGATCATCAGGACTTTTCCGTTTCTTCGACATTTGCTGCTCCCTGTTCGGGTGATTGATATATCCACGGTCGAACTGATATCTGCTTACAACGTGAGACGCCTTCAACCGGCAGGGTATAAAACACATACAACAGTCTGGGGGTGGCGATAAGAGAAATGCGAATAAACCTCAGTCCCGTTCATTCAGATTCCTTCTCTATATGTGCCCTTTGCAGCGTGCTGTGTGCGCAAAGTTACCATGTGGCAGCCAGTCGAGCATCTGGAGACGCAGCGAAGCAGGAGGCCGGTCAGCGCTTGATTCCCGCCGTAATCTGACAAGATGCGTCTCCACGGACAGTCCCGGGTTTATTTCTCTTGATAAATGAGAAATATGTGCAGCTGGAGTGATTTGTCGATCACGTGTGTCACGGATTACGCTTTCAGACCTACTCAGATGGAAATTACGCACTGGATGCAACTTGTTGATCTACCTCTATATAAGAAAAAGTGTTTTTCGTCATCCCGGATGCGTTAAAAATAATTTTAGACTTTCAACATTGTGTGAGGTATTTTGCTTGAATGGTGCTCGGCGACGTCAGACTACAAGTCTAATCAGGCATGGATGACGCACAGTCGACACAACGGGAACTCTTGGGTATCTTCAAGAGTAAAGGCCAGTGTAAACGGAGATTATCTGGACGTACTCTGCCCGATAAAGTACACCAAAGCATCCGCTCCTTTTGGCAACATTTGTGCTACACACTGTGTTGCGAGTAGAAAACACGCTCCGGCAACATCTGTTAAGGAGGGGAGGATTCCTTTCCAGCGTAAAATTGGAGACAGTGTACTACAGAAGTAGTGTAGGGGGAGTGCGCGGTACAGTACCTTTTTTTCCACAATAGCATCAGTCCAGCGAGGAGCAGAGAACACTGTTTTTGTCTGTGATACGTCTTGAACAAAACCTCCTAATCTATGTGCCAGACTAACATAAACGGAACAAACACGCATGGTGTTATGAGGACCAGTCTTGAACGAATACGTTTAGTTTGACTTCAGTATGCGGGAGCCACAGAGCAACTTGAGAATGAGCTGTGAATAAATGAGGCAGAAGAATCGTGGTATTACGCGCACTATATAGCAGCAGCCAATGACGCCACTGGTCTGGCTTTTACAAATTGCTTGATGATAGTTTTCCCTCTCCGGTCGACTTGCCTTGGAATGCCAGAGAATAGTGAAATCAGCGTCCTTCTTTCACTACAGCGACAAAGGACTGTGCGTGCTTGGAGATTTTGAGGAGATATCCAGCTGGATAAAACTGCACAGACAGTATCAGATTATCAGTGACTGCAACACATTCATTTTGCTTTTTGGAGAGTCACAGAGGGGTGCCTGACACCAGTTGAGCAAATGCTCTCCCTCCGCCCCCTTCATTCTCTCATATGCTGATTTATTTATGAGCACTCCCGGGTCAGGGGATCTTATTCCATTTACTACATCTGGTTTAGATTTCAAGCGCAGCGCACTTATCGTTTCTACAAAATGTACATACTTTAATGCCAGAGCGAATAGTTTGGAAATCAAACATAGGTTTGTTGCTACAGCTGCATTCATGCCAGTGACGCTGGCATTTCGTGGTATTTTCTGAAGGCAAAGACGCNCTCTTTCGCTCTCTCGCTCCCTTTCCCTCTCTCCCCCTCCCGTTCCTCATTCACTGCAGCTACTGACGTCAAGACATGCTTGCGTCAATGCTCCCTGCTTTGACAGAGAGCTTTTTTTCATTGGGATCATAATGGGATTATTAAGCTTAGAGAAATACCCTGCCTTCGTGGCTTTTTCAGATTTTTGATAGATGTTTCTATTATTATGATGATGATGATGATTTATTAATTTTTTTTGCTTTAAATATCATTCCTTATAATAAGAAAAGGGCATAGGCTATAATTGACTCTTGCAACAAGGACTGATTGTATATCATTCCACAGTCTGATGGTTATGCTTTCCGTTTGGATTTTTTTTATTGCACTTGTAATAGTCTATAAAAGCATTGTGTCTAGAACAAGAGAGAACATACCCAGATAAGTCTGTTTGTTTGCACACTAATGCCATAGACAAATATGTGGCCATAGATGTGAATCTGCATAAAAAATAATGAAAGCAGTCACATTTTTTTGGTGTTATCTGCAGTTAGAGTGAATTCGCCTTGCCAGCAAGGATTTCTTTGACACTGATGTGTAATCGCATCCAGTTTAAACATCTCTGTAGTACACAGGGTGAGGCCGTTTCAGCTGCTCAGATGGGTTTACAGTGAGATGCTTAGAGACATGAGTCAGTTGTGTATTTGATTTAGCAGATTAGATGTCCGTTCCTTCCTGTTAGTGTGTGGTTACGGCTTGTACAAGGGGGGAGGATGTCTTGATGTCCTTATAGACTGACCTTGATCTTCTGGACTGAATGGGCTTTTGTGCCTCTGAGCTAGCCTTCTGTCACTTCAGTCATAATGTCTTTTTTCCCCTACAGTTTGGCAGCTTTCTGCACTTTGTGTAACTCCATGGCTCAATCTTCAAACATGATAGTCTTTCATATATCAATACTGAATTCTTTGGGTATCTGTGTTTGCAGTCACAGAAACATTTAATTAAATAGAAATTAAAACAGTTTGAGTGTAAATTCAAAGTGAATGAATGGAATAGCCAATGAAGAGATAAAGATCATAATACCACAATATTATAGTAATAAAAATATCTTGTTACACAATGGGACGATAATTCAATCACAGATGGACGTGTAGGGTTTGAGCTGAAAAATACAGTCATGTGAAAAAGAAAGGCACTTTCTATTATGGCTTGCAGTAATGAAGTAGCAGTGGGGTAACAAGGTGGAAACAAGAAGGTAATAATGTGGAAATAGCAAGTTATTGCCACTTAATTACAAAATAATATCCAAGTAATAACCAAACACTATCTTGTATCAACAGTGGTTTTGGCTGGGCAATATTACACTGAAATTTGTAAGTTGGTAATCAGAGGCCAGAAACTGAAAATCATAATATGTAAATCAACATATGTCTACGGGGAAAAAACCAATTAGTGATAGTACTGGTTCCAAAACCAAACTCAAGCTCTCTTTTAGTATCCTGGTGGAGGAGTTTGAGGTCATTCAAGCCAGAGAAGTCTTGCTCTACTGAGACTCTGCTAATCTGAAGGTCTGCTCAGCAGGCGTTGAGGTCAGAACAGGGAGGAAGTGGCATGCAGATGGGGCAATAGAATGGGCCAGGGCTAGGCTATGGGACAACAGCTTGGTGGTCACAGTGGAAACTGGTCAGCAGGGGCTTGGAAATCACCCACCATTTCACTCCACCAGAACAAGGGAGAAAAAGTGCCACCAACTCATTCAGCAACAAGTACATGCTGAAGAAGAGTAAGCTTGTTATGTTAGGGTGGTGGGCATGGGCAAATAAGGAACCTAAACCAAATGGGACCATGCTGCAGGCAAAATCACTTGAGTAGAGTTCTGGAAGGTGGACAGTCTCTGTTTCAAGATCCCTGGTGAAGTCACTTCTGAGCCCATCCAACCTGTACAGCTGGGGCCTGGCTAACTCACCTGCTTTGCACCTTTGCCAGCAGAAGACAACAGTGGAGCACATTCTCAGCAGCTGCCCAAGGAGCTTGGGAGAGGGGAGGTACTGTTGACGCCAAGTTCTTTGGGTGTTAGCAGACGCCAAGAAGCGCATCCACTGACTCTGTCTGAGGGGTGGGGGGGCTGCAGCCCCAACAAAGGGTGCAGGGAGGGCTGCTGGCAACAGCAAGAGACTGGGAGCTCCTGATTGATCTAGGAAGACAGCTGAGGTTCCCAGACATCCCTGTAACCACCACACTCATCCCCCAACATAGTCCTGGGCATAGTCCGTGGAGTTGAAGCAAGTCATCTTGCTGGGGTTAACTTTCCCATGGGAAGACCAGTTGGAGGAGGCCGTAGGAAAGAAAGAGGGAGAAATATGCAGACCTGGTAGCCGACTGTCAGGAGCAGGGATGGAAGGCGCGCTGCAAGCCTGTGGAGGTGGGGTGTAGGGGCTTTATAGGTCAGTCTCCACACAGAGTCGCAGGGCTGTTGAGGATCTGTGAGTAAAGTCATCAAAATCATCTTGGAAGCTGCAGAAAAGTCTTTAAAATGGCTCTGACCGAAGAGGGGTGATATGAGCATGTTACCTGGACACAAGGCAGGGATGGATCACCTCTGGCTGGCTTGGCAGGGAGAGGGTGTCTGTTAATGCCCGAAACACCCGATGACTCCAGGTACATCACTGATGATGTGCCCAGGTTGCATCACAAGGTGTAAATTAGAACAGTAATAATAAGATAACTGGTTAGCAATAAAATAGTAACATCTGTGCATTAAAAATTTTATATACTGACTTTAAAATGATACTATCGTCATAATAATAAGGTAATATTGGTTGATGTTTTAACATATTAGGATAGTATTACCATTTTATAATGCCAGAATTAGTCCTACCTTGTGTTCCCAGCGTTCTTCTTTGTTTGAAGGTAACAGTGTAAATATTATGTTTAATGCTGTAGCTTATTACTTTACCTTCACGGCTACAAAATGCAAAACTACAGGTTCTACTCATTTTTACAGTACAGTTTTACAAACCTGGGACCAGAAAAACAGGTCTGTATTCATTAAATGCACATTATAATTATGAATGAAGCATGACTGTTATAGCTATTTTATATTACATCAATGGAAAGTAAACAATTTTTGTGTATCTATACAGGCTGAATGATCTAACTCTTCAAATCACAGTTCACCAAACTGAGCTAAACTGCCCTGTGGTCAGTTTAGCTCAGTTTCCTTTTACTAATAAGACAGCTGAAAGGAATTAGAGTTTACATTAATGATAACATTCAGCTTCAAGCATGTTAATGAACTTGTGAATGACAATCTTTAGCTAAGTGTTATTGGGAAATCTATTCAACTTAACATGACATAACAATGTTTGTTTCCCAAGTGTGAAATTTAGCTTTTTCTCATTGGATTTAAGAATGTTATGAACTTATATATAACTTACTTATAACTCCCCCACAGAATGTGAGCTGTAATAGAAAGTGCTGTAAAAATCTCCTGTTACACAACTGGAAGATAATTAAATCTTTACTGAAAGTCCAGTTGAGTTGAAACACATACAGTGACAGATTTATTTATTTACTTTCAAAACCAAGTACAACCAAGATGACTAGCCAAACCTCAAGACTGACATTATTATCTAATATGCATGTTTGTTTGCAGGCCAGCGTAAAATCACTACCAGTGTCTGTATTTTATAGAGATATTTCTTCAGGACATTAATGCCTACAAAGTTCATCTTTCAAAGAGGCACTGATACACTGTTAAGTTTATAATGAAATAAAAAAAATTTTTTTTTGGGTGAACTTCTTAATACAGCCTGTGATATTCAGTGTCAACATTCACCATCATTTTTTTTCTAAATGTATATAGTAATTTATACCCATAGGTACAACAATTTTAAAAGAAAGACTAAATTTATAGCAGTACTTGTTTTTTTTTTATTATTATTATTAATTTGAAGCATTTTAAAAGAAAGGAGACACAAATTAGAGTGTTACAGTTTACCTCATCTAGTTGAGGTGATATCTAGATGGCATTTCAGAACATTCACTGGTGATACGTCAGGTGGGAGGTGTTGGTTTTTGGTGTTGGATGTTTTCAGGTGTTTTTCCAGGTCTACTTGCGATACTCAAGATTTCCACTGTTCTCCTCTGAAAGGAGGCTGTTTACAAACCCCAAGGGATCCTTGCAGAAACCTGCTCTAGTCCATTTCATAACTCCTGTACGTCCTTACAGGCTCCTTGCTGTTAGAGGCCTGCTCCAGATGTCTGCTCACATCAGGTCTAACTTTCTTCTCCTCCTCTGTGACTTCCCTCTTTTCTTTCTTGCACTGCCTCCTCTCTCTGACTGGACAATTTATTTTCTTTTGCGTTCTGTACGTACTCAGATTATTGGCACAGTTTTCTTCCTTGCTACCTCTTCAAAACCTTTCATTCCAAAGCTGTAGCTTAATTTCTGCAACCTTTCCAGCTTAATCACGGTGGTGCCTCCAAGTGTTTCTTAAATTTTGCAGTGGTTAGCACTGACCTCCTCCCACACTGCCTTTTGGGGGATTTTGGGTACTTGATTGTCTCACACCCAGAGATTTTCTTTTCTATTGTATGTCATAATAAGCTGGGCTTGCTCTTCTGTGCTGGTCTCTTCCTCAACAAGGAACAGAGTTGATGATGTCCAGCAAATATGGGTTCTAGCTTGCTACTGAAATGACTCTGTTCCACAGTCGTCTCTGCCTCTGAGACGGGCCTTCTTCAAGTTTCCTGGCTTTTCAAATCTGTAAGTAAAACTGAGTCTGCAAAGAACAGAAATAAAAGTGAAATTAAAACAAAACACATCATCATCATGAAATGAAGCCATCATTTCTCTGAAAAGTTATTGAGGAAGCCCCTTAAACCCACATTATTTCTAATGGCCAGCAGGGGGCGAGTCCTTTGGTTGTCAAATGAAGTATGATTGTAATGAAGTTCAAGAGAAAATAACCCCATTTTTAACTCTCTAAAATTAGAAACCCATTTAATGTATAAAAAAATGAGAAAAAAAGGGTATCCTTATACTTCCTTATGATTATCATATACTGCTTCCACTTTCAAAAAGCCGAAATGGCGACTATCAAAATGCCAAACTTGTGTCTTCAAAATGAGACTCCAAAGACCAGTGGGTGACATCACGATAGTTAATTCCAGCTTTTACACAAACTGCAGAGCAGTGCGTCCCTTGAGGCCAAATAAGCTCAACCAACAACACTATAGGGTGGTATATGAATGCCTTCTGCATGATATTCTTCCTGCACCAGCTGAGACTACAGAGAGGTTTTATTTACTTCACCCTTCATTTATTTATAAAGCATTAGTTTGTGCATTTTTCAAACACAGTTCTTTCCCTGAACTGTGTACCCTGTTTAAGTCTGCATATGGTTATATCCAGATCTAACATGGCCTCTGACCAGCAGATGCAGCTCTGGTGTGAATAAAGACAGAGTTGATATCCTGTCTGAAGAAATTAGGATTTAATGTTGGATATAAATGGAAAATTTGAATTAGAATATTATGAAATTATTTCATTTAAAATCTATAGAAAATGACCTTTTTGTTAACTTTCAACTCTGCAATGTTCCAGTTCAATAACGCAGGCCAAAAACAAAACATTTGCTGTTCTGTGTCCTGAGGTTATTTACATGTCCTGCCTGCACTGACATGACTTAATATTTTCTAACCTAATTAACAAGACACACGTCTGGGCTTGCACTCTGACACCATGGTGCTAAAAGGCTTCATTCATGCTTCCAGGGAATAGAAAAGGTTGTAGTTTGTGCATTTAATAAGAATATTATTTAAATACTAGTCTTATTTATCATTAACTAAAAAATTCAAGACTACAATACTGCTTTGGAAATATTTAAGAGTATAGAGAGCATCAAGGTTTAAGAAGTTAAACTGAGCAGGGTGTAAGTTATTTAATCCATAAGAACCCACACAATGTTCTGGACAAACAATATTGTGTGTTCAAGAAAACGTCCCTGAGCGATGTAAAAGGAAAAGGCCTGAGAGCAAAAGTCTATTGTTCTCAGAGGTTTCTCACCCTGATGCCCACACTCAAGCGCTCCAACCTCCAGCAGTCAGACCGCCACCCTCAAATCTACATAGTCACGTAGTTTTCACCAAACTCTTAACAGTTCTATGAAAAACTAAGTACACCCTCACTGCTTCCATAGGAATTAAGAGGGTAAGTAGCAGCCAGGTGCTGCTGATCATATGCACTTGACTAATTGATCATCAGGAAGTGTGATCTATAAAAGCAAAAGTTTGGGCAGTTTGCTGGTCTGGATGTGTGTTAACACAATGCTACAATCTTCCAAGAAACAGGCCTCCCAGCAAATTCACCCAAAGATGAAACCATGTGACGCTCAGAGAAAATGTAAAAACCCCAGAAGCCACAACGCAGATGCTACAGGCCTCAGTTAATATGTCAAATGCTAAAGTTCATTACAGTACAATTAAATAAAGAACAAATATGGCTTGTTTGGACAGGTTGCAAGGAAACAGCTTCTTTTCTTAAAAAAACAAACAAAACAGTGCAGCATGGCTTAGGTTTGCAAAGTTGCAGCTGAACAAGACTTGTGGAACAAGGTCCTTCAGACAAATGAGACCAAAGTGGAGATGTTTGGTCATAGTATATCAGCACAAACACCTCATACCAGCTGTTAGGCACGGTGGTGGAGGGGTGATGATTTGGGCTTGTTTTGCGGCCACAGAACCTGGGCACCTTATAGTCAATGACCACGAACTCCTCTGTATACCACAGTGTTCAAATGTGAGGCCATCTGTTCGACAGCCAAAGCTTGGCAACAGAACAATGACCTCAAGCAGAGCAGCAAATCTACAACAGAATGGATCAGTCAAAGCCCAGACCTGATTGAAGTGCTGAGGTGGGACCTTAAGAGAGCTGTGCATAAACAAATGCCCACAAAAATCAATGAACTGAAGCAACGCTGTAAAGAAGAGTGGGCCAAAGAGACTAATGAAATCATGCCGAAAATGGCAACTTCAAGTTATTGCTGCTAAAGGTGGCGCTGCACATTTATCTGTGCTTAGTTTTTCATAGGACTGCACAGAGTCCTGTGAAAACCTTCTTTTTTTCACAAGACTAAAGATACAATTGTCCATATGTGCTAAATTATCCTTCTTTGCTGCTCTGAAGGAGAAGCAGAAAGACACACACAATACCAAAGTTAATTAAAAACAAACAAAAAACAAAAAAACAACAATTCTGTCTTATCTGAAAAGAATCAATGAGCCTTTTGTCACTTATAACTGAATTAAATGATGTAGGACTCCTGTGGAATCTTTAACTGCTGAATCAATACAGTTATATGATTAAATCACACAGAAAATGAATGGACGGTGGGAACAAGGTGACACTCAACAACGTAGAGGAGGGCAATGTGGAATTAACAGCATAAAGCACATTCAGTGGCAAAAGATATGAGACATTTTTTAATGTCAGAATGCAGAATATTGACATTGGAGTCCACTTTTTATTTNCACACACACACACACCCAATTTAGCTATTTACAGTACATAAGCCTGGATTGTTTCTCATTTACACTATAAACAATGTTAGAGCTATTTAACATTTCTCTGCTGTACATCGTTGTTGCTTACTGCAGCAAACATTGTGCAATTATGCTTAATATAAGCAGTTTAAAATATACACAAAACTTTCCTGCTATGATGAACAAGTACTTTGAATGAATTCAAGCAAAAATAAGCAAAAGGAAAACCCCCCCCCCAAAAAACAGCTATTTTTATTTTGCGTGTTGAGTCATTAACATATGCAGCAGTTCCTCAAAGACTGAATTTAAGCCTTTGCTGCTTTTCACTGTTTAAAAGTGGAAAAGAAAACGGACCTAAATTTATCTGTGAAATTTAATGGACCAAAGCATCTTTTTTGAGAACTAATTCCTCTTTTTAGATCAACATCAGCTCAAACATGAGGTCAGCATTTGTTGGCCATTTCTCTCTCTCAGCTTGCAGAGAAACTCTCATCAAAGGGGTGGAGGTGTAACAGGGGTCCAGGCGGATGGCAGCCGGCCATGTGGCGAGAGGTCGTACTGAGTGGCGTCATGTACTTCTGTGGCTGTGCCGTTGTCATACATGGGAGAGCCAGAGGAGGGCACTGTAACCGAATGAGACAGGCTGGAGTAGTGGCTGCTGGACCCTCTGAGAAACTGGGAACTCAGGCAGTTGTTTATCCCCCCATTCTGGGACCCTGGAGTGAGGGGTGAGTTACTCACAGACCACAGGCTGGTGTACTGACTGGACAGAGATGGACAGAAAATTTCTCATTCATCTCTTTTTAGCATGCTTTATAAGTGCTTCTAAATGAAAAAGTTCAGACATGCATCCATAAAGTTTCTTTTTCTTTAGCAGTTTGAGTGCAAAGAGAATATTAATATTAATGTTTACATGGAGTGAAAAAGGCAAAATGAAAATCTAAATTTGGGGGAAATTAAGAAGAATGATTCAACATCTCTGATGATAAATGTTATTTTTGTGTGGATTTTGTATCTAATGGTTGTTTGGGAAAACTGTGACATTTTGGTGCAATCTCAAGTCACTCTCACACTCTTTAAAGCTTCAGCGATGGAGTTAATTTAAGAATTTTTAGTTTTAATTGTATATTAGAACTAATTCAATTTCAAAACGGATATATATATATATA
>JASGAU010349124.1:0-12844 GCA_030220045.1 Australoheros facetus | reverse complement strand
GTCTGCTGTTCACACACAGATCACATCCAAGTCGCATATATTTGGAAACGTGAACGACCACGCAAAAAAAATCGGATTTCACAAAAAATCGGAATTGGGTCACTTCAGGCTGCAGTGTGAACGTAGCCTTAGTCTGAGACCATGGTCCTCCAGAAAAGTGGAGTGTTCACTCTGACTCAGGGACGAATTGCTGCCCCAGGTGGAGGAATTTACGTATCTCAGGGTCTTGTTCACAAGTGATGGGAGAAGGGAGCGGGAGACTGACAGATTGGGGCTGCATCTGCAGTGATGCAGATGCTTCACCGGTTCGTTGTGGTGAAGAGGGAGCTGAGCACGAAAGCAAAGCTGTTGATTTTGGAAGTTAAATTACTGGATATCAATTCTCAAAAAAGAAAGAGGGACAGAGGAACACTTTTCTGTTGTGATGGGATGTTGATTGCCTCCTATGATGTTCTGGCCATTTGAAAAGTTTACAAGGTAGAGAAATTGGTCTTTGTGAACCTGTTTCCTTTTATTAATCAACCTTGCTGCTTACAAGTAGCATAAATAAGCTTTAAAAACCTACTAAAAGAGCAAATTGTTTCATCAGGTCTCTGTGTCCATCTAAAATTCAAATTGACTGAGACACTATTTCAATGCTTTGCCAACAGCCTCTTTAAATAATCACAATTAATTAAAGGAAAATCAACTAATTTGCAACTTTTAAAGGCTGGAATCACCTAAACACTGTTACAGTTTTGATCACCACAATCTTGTTATCAAAGGATTTAAGGATGTATATAAACTATATGCATTTAGAAGGGAAGCTCACACTGAATGCATTTTTTTCAATACGATTTGTACTTTTGAAGAACAGGAATATCTAGACTGCACATCAGTTCTATCCACTTGTGAAGGAGAAGGTGAGATAATGTTACAGTCGTAAGATGCAGAGTCTATTACTGTAGGTCTATTAAGTATCCATCCATCCATTTTCTTATTTACCCAGGTCTAACCTAGTTTTTCCAATCCAAGGTGAAAGGTGGAGGAAACCCTGGGTAGGTCACCAATGAACAAAGGAGACAAACATAACATGCATGTCTTTGGACTGTGAGAAGAAGCTGGAATACATGGAGAAAACTCATGCAGGCACAGAAAGAAATGCAAACTCCAAATTCCAAAGACATCCGCAGGCCAGTAGATTTTTGAACATAGGACCTTGACAGTGGGGCGACAATGCTAACCACTCCACCACTGTGCGGTCCTTTTAAGGGTCTTAATCTTTGGAGTATTTTATTCAGTGTTGTCTCTCAAATGTTATTACTTTAAATTTAACCATACATCAGTGTAGCCTCCTGACAGCAAGAAAATACATTTGAAAGCTGTAAGTGGACCAAACATTCATAGTAATTGTTATGTAAGAATTCTTTTAATGAAATAAATAAATGGTTATTTACTTATTTTTTTCACAACCAAAACTGGTCACTGTATAACCTCGCTGTCGATGGACGGATACTTTGTTTGACATTGTTTGATGGATAATTTAGTAGTAATCAATATGATGTCCATTCTTTGCACTAGTATTGCCAGAACTTCTTTTCTATGCATAAATTCTGTCTCATTTTTTCAGTGGTGAACTCAGTGTGTCACATCTTTGGCCCTCAACATCAACATTATAAATCTGTGATGCATTAAGGTCAGTGTTTTACTCAGTTAGCTTATTAGGGTAATAAACAGATTGACTAACTGGTGGATCTTAGCTACTGTGTGAATCAGTTTCATCAAAATCCAGGTTGTTAGGGCAGGTTTAGTCAATAGCTCAATTTGTTCTCAAAAGTTTCAGTTTGCTAGCTCATGTGCAGAGTAACATTATTCAAGTACAATTTTGTAATATTATACAGGTCAAAAAGTTAGGATAGAAATACAGTACAAAGGAAAGACAAATAGTGGCTATCTGGACATTACTGAACAGTTTTGGGTGATCTAAAGACAGAAGCCAAGCAAATGTCAGAGGTTCATTCAGCCTGTGGCAAAGAAAGCTAGTAAAATTACACTAAAGTGGTATAAATAAAAATAAATAAATAAGTAAGCAAATAAATATTTTCCTTAACCAAACTAGTCAATAGTCCAGAGAAGGAAAGTAGTCGGAACTGAGGGATTTGTACTACCAAAAGGCAACATTGCAGACACTGATAGCTACAGGTACCTTGGAATCCCACAGGCAACTGGAAACCATGAGACAACTAGGAAAGCTGTTATTGCCAAATACCTGCAAAGAGTAAGACAAGTCCTGAGGAGTCAGTTGAAAGGGAAGAACAAGATCCAGGCAATTAACTCTTATGCCTGCTGTCAGATACCCTGCTGGGAAAATAAACTGGCCAACGGAGGACCTAGAAGCCACTGACATCAACACAAGAAAGCTCCTTGCCATGCATGGAGGGTCTCATCCCAAATACAGCACCCTGGTACTGTCTGCTAAGCGGAAGGAAGGAGGCCGAGGACTAGTGACTGTCAGAACCTCTATCCTCTATCCAAAGATCCATGAGTACATCAGAACGATGGCCACAACTGATCATCTGCTTAGGCAGCAGAAACCCAAGAAAGAACTGCAAGAACCATCATGGAAAGAAAGACATCTTCACGGCACCACTGGCAGACAGAAGTGGCTGATGTCAGAAAATCCTACCAGTGGCCTGACAAAGCTGAAAGACAGCACAGAGACACTAATCATGGCAGCACAGGAATGAGCTCTAAGCACAGGACTGATAGAGGCTGGGGTCTACCACACCAGGCACCCAGGTGCAGAGTTTGCAGAGATCACCCTGAGACAACCCAGCCCATAACAGCAGCGTGCAAGATGCTAGCAACCAGGGCATACATGGAATGCCATAACTAAGTGGCCGACATAGTATACAGGAATATCCGTGCTGAATATGACCTGGAAGTCCCGAGGTCAAAATGGGATACGTCCCCAACGGTGGTTGAGAATGACAAAGCCAAGATCCTGTGGGACTTCCAGATACAGATGGACAAACTTGTGATGGCTAACCAACCTGAGATAGTAGTAGTGGACAGTGACCAATTGATGTTGCAATGCCAAGCAATGGCAACATCAGGAAGAATCTACACAAGTAGCTCAAGAAATGCCAATAGCTGAGAGAAGAGTTGAAAAAGATGGCAGAGATGGAGAAGATGAAAGCAACAGGTCAACTAGAACATATGGGACAGTCACCCACAAATTGGGAGAGGGGCTCAAGCAGATTCCAGGGATGACCAAGATCTCTGTCAAGAAGAGTGCAGTCTTAGGAACATCTACACAGGGCCTTCATTCTCCCAGGCCTCTGGTAGAGGACCTGGGATTGATGGTCAACGACCACCTGTAGGGCACGTGGGGATTTTATTCATTTATTTATTTATTTTTAATTGTGCAAGCACATGCTTAAAAATTAACTAGTATAAGAACCACAAACAGGAGTTGTTTCTGTGTTGTAACTACAAGCTGGACTATGATTGTATTACTATCACACCACAACTTTGCTTTATTAAACCTATTTTTAACTGAATGGTTTTTATGTTAAGGTGGTTTTATGCATATTTTAAGATGAGCAGATCAGCTCAGAAACATATAAAAAACAATCTGATTTTAATGTAGGCCTAAAGCACAAGCACAGTTGCACTTTTAACTAACAACTCCCAAAGGGAATAAAAGTGCTGATAAGACTGAGACTACTTTTTGTGTTTCGTGTGTAATGCATTATTATAGTTTTTTTCCAGGCACAAATATGTCATAAATCAAATTAAAACTTTCATATTGCCTATAGCTTCAAAATGACAAATTTCGTTTTAGTTTTCTAAATGTAATAGCTTTAAAGTCATGCCTCCTATTTACATTAAACACTATATGACACTTTGTGTTTGTTTGTATTTCTAGTATTTCTCCATTTATTGTGAAAGTACCTTTGTTGAGATATTTTCTGTATGCTGTCTCATGCGCCTGACATTTCTCAACTAATTTATCTGCTCAGGTTAAAAGACAACAAACTATAATGGCTGGCATGCAGCTTTAGGACTTCAATTTGGTGTGAAAAAATTGTTAGCATGTAAGGGGACTCCAAAGGTCCAATTGTCTACTTTTGCCTTTTATTAAACTGAATTTAAAAAAAAATAAGTTGATGATGAAGGCCACAAAAAACAAACAAATAAATAAATAAATAAAATCTTGTTTTTCCTTTGAGCCCATTTTTCTCATTGAACTCAATGGTTAGCCAGGCCATTAAGAAATAGCAAGCAGTGCAGAAGGCACAGTCTGAGTACACATGCTGCAAAACAAAAATAATTGATGTTGATTAATATAAACTTCTCATTCTAACTCCTCCAAACTTTATACATTTTTAATAATGGAGATTTTGCATTTGTGTATTGATTTCGCTTGTTACTGAAAAACAACAAGCGCTTTCCCATACTTTCTAAGAACTTGAGAGTTTTTTTAAGCCAGAAGCACACCTCCCATTTGTGGGGTGATGCCAGAACCTGCGAGGTAGACTGATCTTTTGGCCAAAGGCTAGATTCCACTTTAACACTCAGATTTTTTTTTTAAAGAAATCAGAATATTTCAGAATAACAGTCATATTGTAATTCCGGGTTTCTCTTCCATCACAGATCACATCACGTATTTGTTACAAAGAAACAAGAAAGAAAAACTGAAAGAAAGGACTTGTTTCAGAGACAATGCCAAGTAGCATAAATTTGATTACTACTGACACATTTTGAACTGCTTCCTTTTGACTCTCCCCTTAACCAGATGCAAGCTGTGCAAGCATATGTAAAAAAGATGTCATGACTTAAAACATCCCTCCTGTTTTCCATTCATTTGCTCTATTAACATGTGATTCATTACCTCACCATTTAGCCAGTTTAGTGTCCCTCTTAGGTCACAGCACTAATGTTGACGGAAGGATATTGACTACGCATGAGGTGACTCATGTGTGTGATATAATCCTTCCATGATATGCTTGGGACCAAAAAAGGAAAGGCAAGAAGTGTGGTGGGGGCTGAGGGGCTACTAACAACAGTGCAGCAGCCCCTGCAGTGGCCACCATGCTGGCTTTATTAGTTTAGCGTCACAAACCTTTCTCCTTAGAGAGTGTGTATATGGCAGGATGGAGGGGAAGTAATGCTTTGTTTGCCTGTGCACAAGTGTGTGTGGGCAAATGGGCATGTGGGCCTTTCTTCTTCTATGTCTGCTTATGTTTGTTATTGAAGAATGTATATTGCTGTGCAAAAATATGCAGTTATGCACATATTCTTCCACATGGGTGTGCAGGCAAGAGTTTGTCTGTGTGAGTAAGCGTGTATGTATGTGTGTTTGAGTGTCAGGTCCTGCAATTTTCACATCCCATTCTCTAATGGACACGATTCTCTAAGAAAATAAACAAATGGTGACACAAAATAATAGTCTGTGAGGAACAAAAAAAACAAACAATAAAATCCTTTAAATGGCAAGTTCCAGAACAATGCTCTAATAAAGAAGGCTGACCTACTGCATTTTAATTATGCTTTAAAAGGACTAATTTGAATTTGCTGCAAAACTAGAGGCTGTTTTCTAAGAATGCAGAGAGTTACTGCAGTAGTATTTCCAGATGCATTTATCTTAAGGGTTGAGACAAGGAGCAAGGTGGAGTTCTTCAGGCATGAACACCAAATAAGAAAAAAGGTGGGTTTGGTGTTGCAAAATTGAACAGCTGCAATAGTAAATAAGGTTTATGTGGCAAGGAGAGAGCAGTCTCTCATCGGTCACCACGGTAACTGTGAATGTTGTTGATCCCTTGGGGAGGAGGAGGCGTCTCTTTCTTCACACCAACACACTCACCTCCACTGCTCAAAGTAGCACTGTATCCATTTCTAATCTCAAGTGCTAAAAATTTTATGTATAAACAATGGAAGACAGCATTTTTAAATTAGATAAAGACTGTGCTTTAAGGCAATATAACACACAAGGAAATTAATTTCATGAGGTACAAGATTTGGTTGTTGACCAGGTGACAGCAAAGCTAGGAGACCTTGATTCAAGTGAGCTTAAAGCAGTCGAGCTTGTAGTTAAACGCAGCATTGCTGCCAGGAGAAGAGCAGCAGGGAGCCAGCAAACTATCTCTTTAAGACATTTGCCAAGGAACTAGTTTTGGACTAAATTTCTATTCTTACTTTAAATCTGCCACAGCAATTATTTTCAGTTTGTGCTGTGTTTTATCATGCATACAGTGGTATATTTTCAGAAAACACAGATGGAAAGAATGAACTGTTAAGTTTTTGACTTTGTTTCAATGACACCTTCTTTTGCTGTGATTTTGCTTCTAATAATAACTGATATTCATGCAGCAAACACTTTCCTCTGTTATTATTTATGACTAAGGGGGGGAAAAAAAGAACCTGAAACAAATTCAGGAAGAAGAGAAACAAAGTAGTTAAAAAAAGTTCTACTCCTAGAGACAAATTTGACATAAAACTATGTGATGTTTCCTTTCATTCATTAAACGTAACAGTGTTTTGGGGGATCAGCATTGAATGTCAAATCAGTGCACGGGAAAGCAGAGGATACTAGCTAGTACAACTCCCTGAGGCAGAAACGAATGCTCCTCTTGTTTCCCTGTTGATCTCTCCCTGGTTGACAAGTCTTGTTTTGCTCGCCGACTCGTTCAAAGGCTAACAGGCTCATTTGAGCCATTTCTACAGGGAGACATGGATGTAGTCATTTGAATAGAGTTGCTTGGACCAGACTCATGGTGGCATGGCTTCTTGCGCATTCAGGCCAATTCATGATTGCTGTGCAGGGAGCCATTGTGAATTTCTCCACTATCCTTTTCATCCAGTACATATCAGCCATTCAGTGAGCGTGTGTTTTTGAACTTCATTTACCCTTTGAAAAGAATAGATGCTAGAGGAACGTGCCGCAATAAAATGAGTCTGTTAAGCTATTCATATGTAAATGATTTAGGGTTTTATAAGGTAGCGGTTGCATGGTTTTCTTATTACACTTAAATGATAGGTTCAGTAGATATTCTGTTGCTATTTCTTAGTGTCTTGGTATGAATTCTTTCAGAGTAAATAACTTTTGATAAGAACCGCATACATATGTTATTTCTCTGGGTGTAATAACAAATGTAAATGCCGATAACAAGTGACCATTAATATCCAGAGTATAAAGTGATGATGTTGGCAGTGCAATAGATTGAATGATTTCAGAAGACACTGCAGTGGCTGACCTCCCAGTGCTTGAACAGCCTGTCTCCTCTTTATATCAATTTGTATTGTATCATGCACTATACAACAAAGGTTATATTAAAGCTTTGAACACGAGCTGATGTCCTGCTTTGCAATGATCAATTTGAATTTTCAAGATGCATCTTTAGTACCCAAATAAATTATAGTACTTCAAAGGGGGCTAGTCACTGCTCGTTCCCTGATATGCTTTACTTGGATTTCGTTCCTTTAAATAACCCGAAGGGACATTCACAGAGCTCAAAGATGAGTGATATTAATTATACACATGCAGTGGTTGTAGTCCTGGACACGGAAAGTCCAGACTTTTTTTCTTCAAAGTCACAGCAATTATTGGAAGTAATTAAAAATTTAACAGTTAACATTCAGGGGAAATAATTATCTTAATCCCTAGAGAAATTCTCTGCCCAACATTAGCCGGCAGAGAATTCCTGTTTAAAGTATTTTGAAAGAAACACAACATTTTTGTTCAATCCTAATATTACAGTTTATTATTATATTAATTATGTGCATACTTTCATTGTTTCCAAGGTGATACTCCTAACACCACCTTAACAAGGTCAAAGCTTGAGGCTAAATCTGGAACATGAAGCCACATGGTACACAATTCATCACTATAATGATTCCTTTGAGATAACTACCCAATCCACTGATAAATTATTTATTATTAGTAATAAAATTACAGGCAGTGAAAAACAATGTGCATTTGGCTGAAGGACATTAAATACTGTGCTTCTGGCAAAATTGTCATGAACACTGTGATATTCTGTGAAGAAAAGTTGTGATGACAATTGAATAATTTTTCATTTTCTGTCTGGTTTCAGTGACCCTTCACCCACCTGGATTGAGGACTCAAAGTTGCCATTGTTTGGGACAGAAAGGCATTTTTTTTTTTTTTTGTATCACCGCATCATAAAATGTAGGTGAAATCATTCATTTTGGAACTCCTGCTACATCAAATATCCATCACAGAATTTCCTCAGCATGCAAAGTGATGATCATATAAGATGGAGAGAGACCCAGAAAGCTGAAGCCTATCTGGGAATCTGAGTGCTACTAAAAATCAAGTTCTTTGAGGTTCAGATGCTTTTTAGGTTTTGGTTTGTTTTTCTCAAATTAACTTTCACAGAAGAAGCCTGTGGAGAACCCACAGTATAAATCTCTGAATTTGGATACTGTGTTACCTTGCTTTTGTAGTTTAGGTGGTGATGACACAGTCAGTGAGCATGCCTTAGTAGCTCTGACCTGGAGCCATAACAAACATGTAATGCTATTTCTGTCAGCATTGTTGCAGTTAGCATGCCATATTACTTTTCACTGATCTATGTCTATTGTTTTGTAAGCGTGTCACACTACCTTGTACACATTCAGCAAACTCAGTGAAGCATGCTTGCACTTTTATTATCTCAACCCACGTCTGTTTGCCTAACCCATTTTTTTTATAACATAAACTGCCTTTACTGGAGCCTTCACTGGTTACAAAATTCAAACTGGAACATGCCATAGAAACTTTCATTGAAACATGTTCCTCATTAATGAAACCAGAAAGGTGGATTTGTGTTGCTGTGACTTGGGCATTTAATTTAAGCAAAATAAATAACAAAGAAAAACAATAACAGGATAACTGCTGGGTGAATGTTTTAATGCAATGGCTGGGCTGTGTGATGTTCACTCTGTTCATCATGATGAATTGCAAGTCTGACCTATGATTCTAAAACTGGATGCTCCCACCAGCCTTCTCATTACTCTTAAATTTCAGTACATCAAAGTAGCTTCACAAAGTTTGAGTTCAAGGCAAAAACAACCAAAAAAAGGAAAAAAACCTTTCCATTTACAAATACTCCACACTTTTTTTTTCTTTTTTTTTTTATGTGGAAATAATGTTTTTCAGCCATCATTTGGCCATACCTACCGACCTACAACTTTTGTTGTAAGTGTTTTTTTGTTTTTTAGATCCATAAGTTTTTGGACAATTACTTTTTTTTTTGCCTCTCTATATCCTACAGTTAAACAAGCAAGATGTAATTGAAGCACAGACTTTCAGCTTTAACAAAATAATTGCATTAACTCTTAGGAATCACAGCCATTTTATAAATAGTGCCCCAATTCAGAGGCTTGAAATTAATTGGACAAGCTAACATAATTTTTACTATTGGGATTATTTTTAATACTTGCATGGAAATTCTTTGCAGTCAATGGCTGCACTTTCTTGTACGCATTGAGAACGAGAAGTAAGGACCCAAATGCAGAAAGCGTGGAGGCACACAGAGATGAACGTAAAATTAGGTGTTTATTTGGCTTAACTGAACAGAATAAATACCTCTGGCAGCTGGAACCCTTAGACATGGACAGTTACGGACCCTCAAGCTGAGGTGCAGGCTCAAGTAGCTCAGGTACAGGTTTAGGCAGCTCGGGGCCCTCGGGCTTGGGTACCTCGGGATCCTTGGGCTTGGGCAGCTTGAGACCCTCAGTCTCAGGTAGCTCGGGACCCTTGGGCTCGGGCTCTGGTAGCTCAGGACCCTCTTGCTCAGGTTCAGGCAGGCTCTGGCAGCTCAGGCTCAAAATGTACAGGTTGTACAGAAAGCTCAGGTTGCCCAGACTGGGGCTGCATAGAACTCACTGTTGACTCCTCTGATGGCTAGAGCTGCACAGAATGCAGAGGCTGCTCAGGAGGGCACACAGCCGATTCCAAGGGTCGAAGCTGAAGCTGAGGTCTGATCATCCTCACCCTTAGAAGAGAATTGGGTGTAGGCGTGGCCTGGCCCATAGCCACCACCACCCTGGAAACAAAGACAGATGAAGGGTGCTCAATCTCAGGACGAGCATGCTGGAGAGCGTAAACAGTCTGGGGGAGTTGGTTCAGCTATCTCACACTGGGTCTCAAAATTAGCTGGCCAGGGAGAGCAAACAGTCTCTGGGAAGCAGGCTGTGAAAGATTAGCAGTCTCTTAAAGAAACCTAGTTACAGCAGGATGAATATGTTAGTCTAAATGAATAAAACACCCGAGTCATTCTAACTCTTAGAATACTCAAAGCACAGGTCGAGGAGGATGAGTAGAAGCAATCTTCCGCTCCAACTTATTAATTAATCATGGACCCGTGAATCGCCACCTCATCGTGATGGATGGGTTTGTGTCTCCCAGTAATCCCAGGAACTATGTTGTCTGGGTTACCCCCCCCAGCAGGATCTGCCATGGAAAATTGGTCCTGGGTGAGGGGCCAGACAAAGAGCAATTCCAATGACCCCTATGGAAGAGTCATCAAGGGAACTGTTTATTGTGATAGGGTTGCCGGGGCCCCACCCTGGAGAGGGAACTCAAGGGAGAGCATCTTGTGGCTGGGCATTAGTCCGTGGTGCCCAGGCGGGCACAGCCCGAAGAGGAGACATGGGCCCACCCTCCTGTAGGCCCACCACCCACAGGAGGTGTCGTAGGGGTCGGTGCAATATGTGTCAGGTGGTGGCCAAGGGCGGGGACTAAGTCCCGGCTATTGAGACTGGCTATTGGGACATGGAATGTCACCTCTCTGGTGGGGAAGGAGCCTGAGCTAGTGTGTGAGGTTGAGAGATACCGGCTAGATATAGTCTGACTCACTGCAATGCATGGCCTGGGCTTTGGAACCAGTCTCGTGGAGAGGGGCTGGACTCTGTTCCAGACAAGAGGGTTGCGCCTTCGGGCTGAGGAACAGGTCCTGACTGTTGTTTGCGCTCACAGATGCAGCCACTTAAAATTGCTACTCCCAGCTGGCTGGCAACAGGAAGCCCCGCTCCTTCTTCTGGGCGTACTTTCCAGCATGAACATACCCCTTTCCCTCAATTCCAGAGTATCACCAAAAGATGGCGCTTTCTTCACAGAAACTTTGACTTCTGTGATTCACAAATGTTTTGTTAATATTTCATACTGAGGTATTTTCACTGTCTAAAACATAGCTACAACCAATGGTGGAACAAGTTTTGAAAATCTAAAATAGATGGTTAAATTTTTAGTCAGGATGACCTTTCACACATTTTCTACTGTAAATCACCAAACATTCTTTTTATCAATTGATTTCTGTGAATCTAATAACTAAGTAAGTAAAAAAAAAGTAAGCTGTCTCACTTTTCAGTCTCCTGTTAGAAGTTCCATGAACGCAGCTTCGGGCTGCACTTTTATCAATTATAAAATTATTTTAAAAACTACCTACTAAAGATAGCTTATAACGTGTCATCTGCATTAATATGAACACCCACTGCTTCTGCAATGTCCTGCTTCTGCTGCCTGGTGTCAAACCTGATTTGCATGACAGTATTGTCCCAACCGTCCTTCCACCATCAGACAGATGTGCCTTCTGATAAATGTGTACTGCCATTGAAGATAAACTGATTGATACACATGAATCCTGCTTTTTGGAATACATTTTTTAAAGCCACTTAAAAATAAACTATGAATTACTCAAAAAAGGCCCTTAATAATGGGTTTCATAGAGTGATGAGCAAAAATGAAAGAAATTTCTGTTCAAATTATCATTGATGTGTATGGAGGACATCAGGAGTGATGACAACAGGAGCGTCTATAGCTATCTGTAAAACACAGTGCGGGTTCTGTCATGGTTTGGGGCTGCAGTTCAGCCAGTGATCTTGTCAAAAATCATTTATCAGCACAGAAAAGTCACAAACATGCTGGCAATCCAGTAAAAGTATGCCTGGATAGAAAAACAAATAATGGAACACTATCAGTCATGGATTGGCCTCCTCAGAGCCCAGACTTCAACATTACTGAAGCATTGTGAGATCATCCTGACAGTGAATGGAACAAAAGTCAGCCAGCATTCAAAGAAGAGCTTTGAAAGCCTGGAGGAGTAATCCTGAAGAGTACTTCTTAAATTACAGAAAGCTGCCTCATAGAGATCAGACTGTTTTCAGACTGCTTTCCAGAAAACTGGACGTTCGAAGACTACCAATAAAATGCCAGCTAGACCACTTTGTGAATTCCGTAAATTTAACGTTTTCCAACTTGACATTCAGTTTTTGGTGGTTTATTTTTTGCTGTTGAAACGAAGAGTTTCTCCCGAGTAGACTCCATGCTCTCACTATTGCCCCAAGTTAACAAGAATGGTCTGAGCATCAAAGTGTTTTTCTGAATGCATCAAAAGTTTTCTGACCGGATTTTAACATTTCTGTTCACAATTTTTACAGATACACAGAGATGGGGGTGGTGGGGATCTTCTTGTCTGCAGGAAGTGTTTTATTTCACACCTGATCATTGAGAGGTGAAAATGATTCACTGTGATGCAAATGATGCGAGACAGCTGAACAACAAGCACTAAAATGAGAAAACCATGTTCCTACAGTTAAAGAAAATACAAACTGGACTGTTTTTACTAGCTGTTGTTATAAATACTTTCTGTCGATTCCTCCGCAGACGACAGAGGGCACACTGAACCACTGTCTTAATAGGCACACTTCAAAACATATGCCTATTAAAACCAGAGGTGGCAAAAGTACTGACATTCGGTACTTAAGTAGAAGTACAAGTACTTGTGTTAAAAATACTTTGGTAAAAGTCGAAGTACTGGTTCAACTTCTCTACTTAAGTAAAAGTAAAAAAGTACAG
>JASGAU010349123.1:0-14418 GCA_030220045.1 Australoheros facetus | reverse complement strand
CTGCTAATGACTTCTATTATGACTCAGGTGTGTTGGATCAGGGACACATCTAAAACCTGCAGGACACCGGACCTCGAGGCCTGGATTTGAGGATCCCTGGCGTATACCCTGCATCACAGAGCTGGCAGCAGCAGCAGCTTTAAAACTCCTTTCGCTGTATTTCCTCTTTCCAGCTGTGTGTTGGTGACCGACAACAAGTAAAAGTAGACAACTGACACAACACTCACCATAAACTGTAAATGTTTCCTTGTTTGCAGCCTTTCCTGATCACAGAGAACATGTGGCCTCGTGGTTGTGTCCTGGACTGCCAGAGGGGGCGCCACAGAGCTGTGTGTGGCAGCAATGGCAGGCTGTATAAATCGCTGTGTGCCTTTCAGAGGGCGCAGTGCATCAACACGCAGCTCCGCCTCGCCCCACAAGCACACTGCGCAGGTACACGGCTTTACAGCTGCATCACCACGACCTGTTCTGATAACTAATAAAATACCTTTTGTGATTTTTCTATTAGAACTTGAGCTGCAGCATAACGGTTATCAGTGGTGTCAGCATTCTCTGCCCACACCTTGGGTAACACATCACACCGGATGTGTAGTCACAAGTACAGAAGATCTCTGGGGTCTGCACTACAAAGCAGGTTCAACAAATCCAGGATATCTTTCCCATTATCAATAAGTCATCCCAGGGGTTCCCAGTCAAGTGCTTTCATACGTGCTGATCTCTTATCACAAATACAATCTACTCTGGAGCAGATTAGGAAGAATTGAACCACCTTCATGACCCGAGGTTAAGCATGAAGTTACTCAGCTAAAACCCTGATCCTGATTTGTAGTACGGGCCTCTGATCACACCGGCTGTTACCTTGAGCCTGATGGCTTTCTGACCCATGAAGCTGCTCTTCTTCTACATGCTGTATTACAAATTGTGAGCATAGAAGTAGGACTTTTTCTTGAGTTCATTCTGTTTACAAATCTGTGCTTTGTGACATCATTGCCCTAACTGATGCGAGTGTGCCATCATCTGGCACACCTGTTATTAATTAGCTGTAGTTTCCTGCCGCCTCTGCCTGCTGATGGTTTTAAAGTAAAACTGGGAGCTTAAATGAAGTGACACCAGGCTCCTGTCCTTCATTTAATCAGATTAAATGACTGAGTTCTTCTAAACAATGACTGCTTTTTAATAGTCATCAGAGTGACTGAATGCACATCTATGTCATCAGGATTCAAATTTTTCACTCTGCCCATCAATTTCCTCTGTTTTAGATCCGTTGCAGACAAAATGCCAGCTGGCCCGAAGTCAGGGCCTCGAGGCCAGAGCCCAGAGTGGCGGCAGCCACGTAAGTCCTGCAGCTGCCATTTTTCTGCCAGAGTGCAGTCCTGAAGGTCACTTCATGCCCACGCAGTGCCACAACCAGACCGGATATTGCTGGTGCTCCATGCCCGACGGCAAACCTGTCAGTGGTACCACGGTCCTCCATGTGGTCCCACACTGCACTGGTCAGATATGTTTTATTTAAAGTATTGCAGTTTGGTGGCAAATTAAAGGAAATAATACCCTTAACTGTGAAGGCCTTTAGCCTTTAATAAAAGAAATACAGATAAACAAAATCTGTATTTCAAGTCTTTCAGTGAGCCCACATGCCATGTATGGAATCACTGATTTCATTTGCTTTGTTATTTACTGTATTCAGGATTTTGTTTATCTGTATTTCTTTTATTAACATAATAATCATCACCTTATTGTTAAACTGCTCCACCATTATACTGTATAATGAAGCCTGTGATTGCTGTACTTTTGTTTAGACCAGGGGTCGGCAACCTATAATACGGAAAGAGCCATTTGAACCCGGTTTCCACGGAAAACAAAACAGCGAGAGCCGCAAATACTACCAGAAGCCGGTAGTGGCTACCGCGAGTGACGCATATATTGAGAAACTAAAATGAATAAATAAATAAATAAAATGATTTTATTTTAATATTTCAAGATCACAATAATGTTCCAATTTAAAACTGCAAAAAAACCCGAACTGACAAAAATAAAATGCACTTCAATTGGATACTTATAATTTGCTTCCACGAGCCGCAGATTAAGCCTGAATGAGCCGCGGGTTGCCGACCCCTGGTTTAGACGGACCACTTTTCCAACACATCTGTTGCTTCCTGTTGCAGAAAATTAAGGAATATTTTTTAAGCCCTGTTCATGCAAACATTTCAGTTTCATGAGAATCAGGTTTGGGAATTTTTTTTCCACAGTTTCTCATATGTGGCAAACAGCAGGAAACAAACTATTTAATGATAACACTGCTACTCATCTAGTGTGGACAAATACAGTTTTCTCATAGCACCAACAGTCTGTCTGAGGACTTCGTTCTGAAATCTTCTGGCTTTCGTGCATTTCAGTAAAAGTAGCTGTTATTCAGTATTTATTGGCTCCAAGTCTAACAACATCAGCTCAGTTTCACTTGTGATGTCAGAGCAAGCTAAGATTCAGTGTATGAGCACAAATCAAGAGGAACAGGTAAAAGTCTCCTAATTCCTCCTAATTAACTTTAGTGTATGATCCATTATAAGCTTTCCTGTGTCTGTTATTCCCAACAGATCACCTCACCAAGCTGGTTCAGATCACAGATACAGACTCAGCTCCAATCAAAGGTAAGAAGACAAAGGCAGTACTGTCCATGCTTTAAAATGGATTAAACACAGTGTATACACTTTCATATGTTCATTCACTCCAGGTTAGATGTGTGTCTGTATGTTTCTCATTTGTCCTTCTTTCTGCCTTTTCCTGGCATGACACGCTGCTTGTTTCTCTGCCAGACACATCTGCAGGGACTTAATAATTCTCAGAGCTCTTCACATGCCAAGACTCTAAAAATGCCTCTTTGTCTGATTTTCCCTTCTCCTCTCATTTTGTTTTAGGTCATTTTTACTTCTTTGCAAACATTTTTTTAAAAGTACAAAACAAACAAACAATGAGAAAACAAACGTAATGCTCCACAACATCTCCAAGATATTCCACCCTGTCAGAAACTGATGTCAGGTTTGGTCTGAAGGTTATTTACCCCGACAGTCAGATTTCCAAAAGCAGCACTTTCTGTCAGGTTTAAGCCCCTCGTATACACTCTAGTATATGAATGCTCTGCTGGTAGAATAAGTCTGGGTGCTGCAGTAAAATCTGTTACTGGAAGCATAAACTCTGTTTTAGTAAACCTTTATGGATTCATGGGAGAGTCGTCCAAGAACAGATGCAGCTGTGGGGATTCTGGTGAAGGTTGTTTGAGGCGCTCTTTCAGGTCTTTGTGCACGAAACAATCCAACATGACATGCAGAAATGTAGCACCGCCTCTAAGCTCCTTGTTAAATTTCAGAATTTGATTGTCTTGCGTTGAGCCCTTTTCAAGTTTCAAAAGTATAAACTAATATTTATGAACATTTTTGCTGGATCAATCTCAAGTGGGCTCATACTCTGTGTAGTTTTAGTATTGGATGTTTTCTCTTGCCTGTTTCTTCACATGCTTTCCCCACTCTTTCTTCCCTCATCTTCTTTTTCCAGTCACTCTGTTTTCTGTTGTTTCAGATGGAGCTGGTGCACCTGGACCTACGTTGGACCCTAGACAATCTGCAGGTGACAAAACAAAACCTCCTCCACTAAGGATATGCACATGTAGACAGAAAATAGCTGCTATAACTAACCACCATGAAGCATACTGAATGTAATTTATACTTTTTGTCCCAGTGTGTCAATTTCACTTGATTAAAGATTTGTCGCTTTAATTGAGGAGTAGTAGGTTAACACTCACACACAGCTCTCTATTAAGTCTTTTCTCTGTTAACCCTCCTTAAAATATTAAACTTTTCAAATCTTCATCCATCCATCCATTCGCTTCCGCTCATCCTTTTTAGGGTCGCGGGGGGGGGCTGGAGCCTATCCCAGCTGTCATAGGACGAGAGGCAGGGTACACCCTGAACAGGTCGCCAGCCTGTCGCAGGGCCAACACGGAGAGACAGACAACCTTTCACACTCACATTCATGCTCTCATTCATATCATTCACACTTTTCAAATCTTGAAGTCCAGAAATAACACATTTTAATAACAGCGTGACAGTGTTTCACCTCTCTCATAGCATCAGCCATAATGGGGAACTAGTTTTTGTGAAAAAAGTTATTTTTAAAACAAACACTGTATAATATTTACAACAGGCAGACACAGAAAATAGCTGGTGAACATAAGGGAGCATTTAGCAGTGAGAGACAACTCCTTGTGAGCCGATAGAGACACAGTGGATGTGTCTGTGTGTGGAATACAGAAAGCAGTTGTTTTCTGACAAGCTTTCCTTGTTTACTTCAAAGGCGATGACGCATCAGTGGGTGTTCACGGCTTGTTCCTCTCCACGGCTCAAAAATTCACCGGAGGTTTATGTTAAGGTAGATTTCCACTGTGGGAATCAGTCCACGGTGTTAAACAGTGGTGATTGTCTGATGAAGGGAAAGGCTCCTGGTTCCTCATCGTGCTCAGTATATTTTACATACACACACTGTCATGGTCCTGGGCCGGTGGCCCACTGTTTTTGAGTTCTGTTTTGTTGTATTTTTCAGGTTGTTTCTGAGTGTTCCTTTTAGTTGAGATCCTCAGTTTGTTATGTTCAGGTGTTCTTTAGTTATTTGTATGTTGTTCTAGTTTCCCTTGGTTCTGGTCTTGTGTCCCCGATGTTTGTGTCAGGTCTGCGTCTCTGTTTCCTTGAGTCACTTCCTGTTTTATTTTGACAGTCTCCTGTTCCCTGTGTTTTGTGTTTAGTTGCAGACTGCTGTGTGCAGTTTCTTTCATGCCACATTCTGGGATTTGCTCCGTAAATTGCCATCTTACTGTGGTGCAGGGTTTTTGTTGTTGGGGCTATGTTGGCCCCCACCCTGGAGTCAGGCCTGGGGAGAGTGCTCAAGGGAGAGTGCCTGGCAGTCTGGTGAGGGGCCCTGAAGACGATTAACTGGTGAGCCCGTCATCAGCTTCAACTTTACGCGCACGTGTGCAATGACAATGAGACCTGGAGGAGCGTGACTGGGAGGAACGACCTGCCAGATCTGAATCCAAGTGGTGTTCTGTTATTGGACTTCTGTGCAAACCAGTTTGTTCAGAACAAACACCATGTTCAAACATAAGGATGGCACCAGGACACCCTAGGCCAGAGGTCAATGATCAATTTTGCAATCGTATCATCAGATCTGCGGCCGTATGTTCTGGACACTCAGGTGAAGAGAGGAGCAGAGCTGTCAACTGATCACCACCTGGTGGTGAATTGGATCAGGTGGTGAGGGAGGATGCTGGGCAGACCCGGCACAGCTGAACGTATAGTCAGGGTGCTGGAAGGAGAGTTCCTCTGTTAGTTTAACCTCACATTCAGGGGGAACAATGCGGCTCTTGTCCTGGGATGGGGGGGTACTGCAGGAGGATGGGGTGTCTGGCCCATCATTATGGGAAATCCAGTCCCTTGTAAACCTGTAGACATGCTGGCAAGATTATATCTCTCCCCTGGCCTGGAAATGTTTTGTAGTTCCACTGGACAAACTGGAGGAAGTGGCTGAAGAGAGGGAATTACGGGTTTCCCTACTTAGGCTGCTGCCTGTGTGACCTGGCCTTGGATAAGTGGACAAAATGGATGGATGGGATTGTTGCAGATATTCCATTTTTCTTTCCCCTCACTCTTGTCTGAACTACCTAAAAACAACTTTCTTTGAAAGTAGTATTTATTCTTATCCAGAACTGACGGCTCCTCCATTCTGGGTGACCATCCTGATGAACTCTGAGCCCAAAAGAAACTGCTCACTCAGACGACCTGCTGGTAAGAGTCATTGTGTTAGCAGGATCAAACTAACGTGAAATGTACATACTGTATGTTTGTAAAATATACTTGTTGAGATTATTGGCCAGTTTCTAAATAAATAAATGATAAATAGAATGCATTTGTAAAATATTATCTAGGCTTATAGACTCATTTATATTTATATATAGTTTATCTTTCTTTTAATGTGATTAAGCTTCATTCCATTTATTCAATATCAATATATAAAAATATTTTAAGTAAGCTTTGTGTGTATTTTAGGTAACTTTCCAAAAATGCTGTGATACAGAATAACTCTGTGTGTGTGTATGTACAGACAGTCCTTGGACTTGTCAGCGTGAGCGAGCATATCTGCTCTCTCAGGAGGAGTGTTTCATCCCAGAATGCACTGCAGACGGTCGCTACAGCCCCGTGCAGTGCCACACTGCTACAGGTTATTGCTGGTGTGTCAGAGTGGATAGTGGCAGGCCGCTACCAGGCACCTCAGCACGGTAATAAATCAGTTTGTTGGTTATTTAGTTAATCAGTGATTTGAAAACTTTGTTCTTTAACTGTCAATCCTTTTAAAAACTTTCTCTTTTAATCTTGGTATTCTTTTCTTTTTTTGCCCTCCCCTCTCCTCGTTGGATTTGACTGGTTTTTACAGCCACAGAAGCATTTCATGATAATCATACAATTTTACGCCAATTACTGTCATTGTTCCCTAGGTGGGTTTCCCTTAAAGGAAAGACAGAACAAATCAGAATAGATTGTGATTCGGTTGGACTTTTCTGTCCTCGAGGGTTTTATCAGTGTTGTTGCTGCACAGCTGCTCTCAGACAAACTGCTGGATGTTTGTTTCTGATGGTTTTGGTTCACTGATGTGAGAAAAACATCCTGAGGTTTAAGAGTTTTTAATTCTTCCTTCTCATTTGTATGCACTGGTTGTACTTCAAAAAGTGTTGATTTCATCATCTTCATTTCCAAAAATAGAAATCACCAATTTTTATATATATATATATATATACACGTACGTTCAAATGAATGGGCGAGTGTTCAGATGCTGGCATCTCCTCCCTGAGATGACTGATTCCGTATGTGGGCCTTTGCACAATAACTAATAACCTGCTTGGTTAAACTAATATTGAGGTCACTAATTTGTGTAGGATGGTTTCTAAAAGCTATAGAATCAACATCAAATTCTCTCCAAACCCCAAGAACAAAAGCTGACTGGCTTTTTTGTGCGTGCTAAAAATAGAAATGTGCACGTCAAAATAATTAACGTCCTGATAGTACTTGTAGTTTCTTCACTTCATTAGACAAGGAGCTTATTTTAATGCTGTTAGGCTCCCAGTGTGCTGCAGCCAGTCAGATGCAAATGGAGGGAAATCTCAGATGGCTTTAACAAACTTTGACTGGCCGGAACACGTCAGTAATGATCCGTGATGTTGAACATGTTTTACTTTAACAGAGTTAGAGAGAGGGGAACAGCACACCTAAACAGCACAAAGCTGCTCCAACAGGTAAACTGGTGCTGTTATCCTCGCTCTTGTTCTGAGGTCAGAGTTGAATTCCTCTTCTTTCTGTTCTGTGTGTTAGAAACAGTGCTGATGTTTGCTGTGCATTTATTTCCACTGGATAAACAAAAACCTTTTAAGAAAATGAGTAAGATTGGGTATTTTAGTCTTTATTTTTGACAGTGCCATAGATAGATTGTTACTGTGTATTCAGCATAGGAAGCCAAGGCTGGTTCGTGACACTGAATCTGAAGTCAGAAAATGCATCAAGTCTTCTGTTTCCAAAGAAATTTAAAGATGGACGCTCAGACAGAGGCCAGCTCCTCCGGCCTGATTGTGTAGAAGTGTATAGGAAAATGATCCTAGTGCTCACTTCCTGTGTGACCACAGACTGGTTTCAGTCTTATTTCAAAGCACCAAGACAACAGCAGCCTCAGTACTCAGCTTCAGGCTTCAATCACATTAATAAACAATCAATCATGAATGTGAGGTGTGCCATAAATAAGTCACTGAATAACATTTATTGGATTTGTGTGTTTATGGTTATATTGAACTGTACTCTGAGGTTTTTACAATAATGATTTCATTTAAAATTCAAGCATGTCACATTTTACCTTCATAATATGAATATTGTCTGAATTACAGACCTTAGGAGTGGGTCAAAAGATTAATTTAATTAATGTTGTTTTTCTACAATTTTGAGCCCTCATAGCTAAACACAGGAGGAAGCCTCATGAAATGCTCAGGCCTGATAAACACATTTATGCTCAGTTTTTTATTTTTTATTAAATTAATTTTATTTAATTTATTTATGCTCAGTTTAAATCTGCAGCCAAATCAGTTTTACACCCTCTGTAGGGGTCACAGCTGTAGGGGTCACAGCCCAAAGCCACAATCGTCTTCATTATTTTTTCAGATTTGGATGATTTTAAATGTAATGACCCCGTCAGGTAAAGTACAGTGTACTTTTGCTTTTGGGTGTGTGTGTGTGTGCGCTTGCAGAAATCGCATCCCAGACTGCACTGGGGCAGAGGAGGCATCCCTGGAGAAACCTCTTCCTGGTAAATATGACAGTTTTAAAATGTTCTGTGTAACATTTCATGTATTTTCCTTTTTCAGCCAAAATAATGAGAAGCAGTTAACCCAAATGTAAATGTTTACTTCATTTATTATTTATTAAACACACTCCTGAGGGAGCTGATAGCACTGGAACAGCAAATAAACATGGAGTATCTTGTTAGAGGCCAGGTCTCAGTAGACTGTTGTCACAGGGAGGCCGAAGACGGTTTCTAACATCCAGGCTTACAGTCTTTATTCCGACCCCACAGGCTGTCCCGGAGCTCGTAAGAAGTTGTTCCTTCAGAGTCTGGTCAGAGCTCTGCAGCTGGAAGCACAGCATGCTGGGAGTCCCTACCAGTAAGTCTGGATACTGTACATCCCAGCAGGGGGTGATAAGTGGAGCGGGGATTAATGATCTCCTGTGACTCACAGTGACATCCCAGTGTATGCCTGAAATGACTATTGATTCACTCATGTACACAAAAGTGAAACAGGATGTACATGTACTGTAATATTTACCTGTGTGTGTGTGTGTGTGTGTACATTTATCCCTTTCTGACAGTTCCAAAGTGTAATCATTTCTGGATGCTAAAATTGTTTCAGTAATAATAAGTGCCTGAAATCTCAATATACTGCCCTCTATAGAGCGAAAAGTGATTAATGTGCAAGGATTATTAGAGTAAGCAGGGACTGATTTACAAAATATCACTACATATTACAGTTAGGTACATAAATATTTGTAGTTTTCCCTCTGTACACCACCACAGTGGATCTGAAATGCAGACTTTCAGGTTTAATTCAAGAGGTTTAACAATATCACTGCATAAACTGTTTATAAAACACCCTCCATTTTCAGAAGCTCAAAAGTAATCAGAAGAAGTAATAATTTTAATAATTAGGATTGTTTTTAACACTCAGATGAAAATCCTCCTTTAATAAGTAGGCATCTGTTTGCAAGATGAAAGATGGAGGTGTTGGTTATGCTGAGAGACGTATGTGTGTATTTATACATGTTTTCTGCATACTTTATGTACTTTAGTGTTTTTCTGAAATTGAATAGGCAGCAATGTCACGTGACCGCTCAGTGGGTCAGTGCAGGTTTTAACTTGATCTCAGCTTTACTGCGGGAATGCTGCACAAAACAAAGCTGGACGAAGCCAGCAGAACAAAACACGAAGCTCACTTGAACAGGCATAACGAGGGCTAACGAGGGGAGTTACAACAGGTGGGGGTCACAGCTGAACATAATCACAGAAACGAGACAAGTAAAAACTAAACACAGAACAGCAGAGACCAAGAATGACAAAGTAAAACAGGAAACTGAACACGGAGACAAGAACACAGACTTGACACAGGAGGTCTACTGAGGGAACAAAACATAACTAAACCATACACAAGACACAGATACTAAACTAAGCACAGAACTGAAACATGATCAAGTGTACTCAAATGAAAACAAAAGACAGGAAACCAAATCCAGGGATCACAGAAAATGAGGCAACAAATCCTCAAAAGTCCATAAACTCACAAACACTGGGTCCTAGACCCAGGCAAACTGTCCCCACCTCCTACGTCCTCCATAAAATTGCATTATGCCTGCTCTGTACCTGCGTGCATGCTTGTACAACCACTTGTACAAGAACCTGTAATCTGCTTTAAATCAAGCCAAATTCTTCTGCTTAAATGTTCAGTTTGCACAGCAGTAGATGATAGCTGCTCCTCTGGTGCAGCGCTGAGATGGTACACAGGACTGAAAATGAAAACCAGTTTCACACATCGGTGAACAACACAGATTTGATCAAGCACCTGATGAACTGATAGAAAGTGTAGGAAGAACAGAACGGAATATTCCCATCTGTGTTCCTGTGTTTGCCCATCAGTGCTTCAGCCCTTACCTCATCCTTTCCATCTGCTTCTCAGTCTCAATTTACAAACATGTTTTTGGCTCGCTCCTTCAGGTTCATACTTTTCATCCATCTGTGTCCCATCCTTCACCCTCTCCTCCAGGCTGCTTTGTTATTCCCACCAAACATACACAGATTTTCACTTCCATCATATTTCTTTGGCTTTGCCGTCTTATTAATTCCAGGCTTGTTCGTGTTTTGGTCTGACGTGAATTTGAAGCTCAGCTTGCTTTATAGCTGATAAGGAGAGCTGAGGAATCCATCTGTTGATTTTGTTTGTCAGCAGGCTGCCGTGTCCTTGTGAAATGGGATATTTATTGGGTTCTGCTGGAGCACAGTGAATCGTGCTGGTGGGTTATATATGATCAGTGTGTGAACACTCAGAAACACTGTTAAATCTGATTACACATGTGTGAAGATGCCAGCTGCTCCATCTGTTATTTAATGCCCTCTGTGATAGGAACAGTGCTCACATAAACCACTGAGTTGAAATCCTGATTTTACATTTTCTTCCAAAATCAATGAATGCATATTGATTTTCACATTTTCAGTTTTGTGAACCATGTTGTTGTACAGACTTGTGTTTCTTTAAATGTGTTTTTTGGGAGCACTGAATTAGTTCCTGTTCCTCATGAAGAGGTATCCTTTATGCTGGGGAAGTCTCTCATCTCTTGGATTTTGTGCCACTTCTTTCCAGCAGAGTCACAAACCTAGAGCCTTCCAATGCTCCCTCGCGAACTTCAAATCCTCCATCCTCTGTTGCTCCTTCTTTATCTTCTTCCTCCTCCTTATCTCTGGAAAATGCCCCCACTGCTGCTCCAGAGGTTGAAGAGTCGTACAGGCCAGAGGTGGCGCTGCAGTGGCACTTTAGTCAGCTGGATGTGGACTCCAATGGGTGGCTCAGTGAGCGGGAGGCTCGACCCCTCCGTCAGTTCCTCCGACGCAGGCTGAAGCCGCGACGCTGCGCTAAGAAGTTTTCCCAGTACTGTGACAGGGATGGAGACCGGAGCCTGACGTTAGAGGAGCTGAGGGTATGCCTGGCTCTCTGAGGTGAGTTACATTCAGGAATGTGTGTTTCTCGCAGATTGCTGCAGAATAAATCCAGAGGTTAAACTAATAATTTCCACCTTAAATTCACCTAAAAGTGTTTCTAAATTGTAACTCTGACTAGGAATAACTTACATAACCCAAAGCATTATTTCAAAAACAATTTGTTTGACTGGTAGTATTCTGCTTTTTGAGTCCATGTTCTTTCCTCTGCATGTCCCATACCAGTAACACAGAAACAAAGACTTTAGTACTTCCAAAAGACACAAGTGTAGTTTCTGCTCTGTAAAAAAGCAGACATTAAATCTAAAATATCTAATACATCTACCTTTTTACTTATATAGTATTTTTCTTATTCACTACTGAACTAAACTGTAACTTTTCCCTACAAAGATTTTTGTTCTTTTATTATGATAATGACAGTGGGAGGAGAGAGGAGATTTAGGGAAAGGAAGCAGAGGAATGACTTGCACTAAAGGACAGCTCATTGTTCACACTCTAACCCCTCAGTTAAAGGCTCACCCTGACATACTACACATGTTTAACCACTATTCAGCTCTCAGTATTGGCTATAAAAACACAATATAATCTAAGTTTACTTAGATGATGACACAATTAAATAAAATGTTGCAGCTTTGGCCAACTTCGTGTTGTTATAAAAGGTGCGGTCTAGCAGAAAGTAGAGTGCATGCTGTGAATGTTGCAGTTCTTCTGAGCTCTTGAACCAATCAGCCTGATTAAGGACAGGTGCACCAGCTGGCATAAGGACATGAACAGAGTTTCTTTTCTGACTCCAGCTGCTGCTCAGAGCAAAGCTGCTCGTGCTGTAAGAAGCTCACTCGATATGTTTCTCCAGCCAGGCTGTGTCAGCTCACGCTTGTCACATTCTTTACTTTAGAAACACGAGTCTGGGAATATCTTTAACAAGTTCAACCGTTAACACATGCTCCTTTTGTTCTTCAGGTTAGCACAGTGTTGAAGAGGTTCATCAGATTTCTTAAAGTTGTATTCATTCTTTCCTAATGTCGAATATCCTTTATCTGCTCCAGCCGGGCGACTCCTTTTGTGATCCACTTGATTTCTAGTCCTGTATTGAATCCCTGCAGCGGTGAGATTGGTGGTTGGATTGTCTGCATTGCTCAGTGAAACTGAGCTGCTCATGTTCGACTGGGAGCTAATAAATATTGAGCAGCAGGTACTTTTACTGAAATGCAGCAAAGCTAGAAGACTTCAGAAGTGATTGAGCCGATACAAGGATTGCCAGGGCTGTGGAAACGAGGAAAAACAACACGTCTGCATGGACAGAATATGAGCTGTGCATTAAAATGAGCAAACAAGATATAATTACAGCTTATTACATTTTGTTTCATTGTTTCCTCTGCTGATCAGTATACTGTGTTTATTACCTGTTTATTACCCCTAAGAAAACTAATCAGCTGCAACACCTGGGGTGGCTGTGACTCAGGAGGTAGAGCAGGTCATCTACTAATCGGAAGGTTGGTGGTTTGATTCTTGGCTGCTCCAGTCTGCATGCCAAAGTATTCTTGGGCAAGATACTGAACCCTAAGTTGCTGAGTGTGAATGTTAGATAGAAAGCATTTGATATAGAAAAAGCACTGTGTGTGCGTGTGTGTGCGTATATAAAGCACTTTGAGTACTCAACCAGAGCAGAGAAGTGCTTTATAAGAACTCGTCCATTTATCATAACTTGCAGTTATTTTGGATCAAGATCAAGAGACTTTATTGTCATTATACGTAAACATACAATGAAAACATACAATGAAATGTTTCGTTCCAGAACACTCATCCAAGAAATAAACAAACAACAGAGACAAACAGGGGGGGACAGGTGTCTGAGGTCACCTGTCCCCCCCTGGAAGGCAAATACCCCAATGAAATAATCTATGTCTTGGCTTTAACACAGTACTATAACTCTAGTTTCAGTTGTACTGAGCAGTTAGTGGTAGTAGTATTTTGATAAGTAGCAGCAGCACACTAGAAAAACCCAGTGAAGGTAGTCCTTCACTTTAAATGTAAAGGCTCTCATCATGAAGAGTTGCTGAAAGTGATACTATATATCATTCACTCATGTTATAAACACATTAATACAGAAGCAGAGCTTTAATGTTGTGTCTGCCTGCAGAGGAGGAACTCTTAAATGGTTTGGATCACATTTTATAAACTGATTAAAAGTGAAATAAATGCATCAGGATAATATTTTTCAGTAGCAGTGGCGTAAAGTAGACAGTTGTTCTCACCTCAGTGTTCATAGCTGTCATATGTGTGCACACACACGACTGTTAATGTGCGTCCTCATCGGTCTGCCGGCCGAGGTGAAAGCGCCTTTTTTCCTTTTCATCTTGTTTTCCATGTTGATCTAAGGGGACCTGAGCAGTTTGGGCCAGCGGCCAGGCAAATTACACCCACGGTGTCCGAGTGTTTATGTAGCTTCATGAAATGAAAACGAGCGTGGGCCGAGGTGAAAAGGCCCGTTTGTCAGGGAGCTATCAGTCACAGCTCGGCTCTGACACGATTCACTAATCAAACAGCCGCAGACGGCCGTGACAGCTCCACAAGCGTGTGTGTGTGTGTGTTTAAGTTACAGTCACATGAGTCTGTAAGGGTCACCAGCTCATTATTCCACAGGAGTCTTTTTCTGCACAAATCTTTGTCGTTTCTGTTGACGTGTGCAAGACAAAATGGAGAACTTAGATTACGATAGAGATTCCACCCGCATGAAAAACGTGATTATACAGTGAAGGACAGGGTAAAAGAGACGCTAGTTGAAAAATAGTTTAATTTTATGTTTTATCTGATCTTTATTTTCCCACTAATCATTTTCTTTTACATTTCTTTGTTCTCCTCCAGGGTCAAAGTGGCTGAGAGCAACAAGACAAATCAGCTGCCGTCAAAAGCCAGCTCATTTCCTCTCTGATCTCCCAGCTTCTATTTATTCATCCATAAAAACACTAACATTTTATTGCCAACCAGTGTTAATTTTGACAGCAAATTTTGATTTAGTTTTAGTCATAGTCTTTTGACGAAAATGTAATTTAGTTTTAGTCATAATTTAGTCATCTG
>JASGAU010349122.1:0-12303 GCA_030220045.1 Australoheros facetus | reverse complement strand
GTGTGCATGTGTTGTATAGTGTAGTGTTGCACAGTTAAAAAAAAAAAAGTAAAATGCAAAAAAAAAAAAAAAATGGAGCACTGGGAAGGAAAAGGACACTTGAGCCTAAACTTATTTTTGCTCAGACATGCAGACCACAAACTAATTCTGTGTGACCCTTTCTCATTATTATTTTTTTTAATTGAATTTGACTAAACAGAAACCTAAATGCATTCCACCATGAAAAATGCTTTTTCTTTTTAGTGCAGTATTAATGTGCAGATCATGTGTTTGAGCTTTATCTCCATGAAGTGCCAGATTTACAGTTGATGTTCCTTTTTATTTATCATTTTCAGCATCAGTAGTTTGTGTGCTGTTAGTTGTTCTTGTTTGTTTTTGGTGAATTAATACATTTATAACAGTATAACAGGAAGAGCAGCGTTATTGATTTTTTTTAAGTCAAATTTAAATTTGCAACCCTATATCATTTATTAAACAGTGTTATCACGCTCTTGGCAGATGTATGTGTACCTTTCATGATTACCAGAACCAGCATGGGTTGAGCATAAATTTATCATTTACAGCTGCTGAGGTTGATCTGATTCTGCACGCTTGTGAACACCTGCTTTTTAGTTGCTTGCAATGCTAAAGAACATTGTTTTTGCTTAAAGAGATTGGTAAACATTGTAAGATAGCTGAAATCTGGGTCAGATCTCAGCTACACACCTACAAAGTTTCATGACTGTATCTTTGCAACATGACTGCACTGACTAATCTGTCCACTGAAAGACAGACAAACAGCTTTCAAAGTACTCAAAAAAACAACCTTGCGGTTGTTTCATCATCAGTAGGGGTCCCCGGGACCTCATTTTACCATGATGATACAAACAGTCATGCAAGGTGAAAACAACACCAGCCATAATCTTGCAGCTGGTAATGAAATAAAAGATTTAAATTTTGTAATAAATAAACACTGATTGATTTCTACTGTTGCAAATCCACTATACCTTTGACAACAAATATTGTTGTTTCAGGGTTAGTGCTTTCCCACATTCAATGTGAAATTTAAAAAAAATGGACAAATAATTGCCAATCCTGAAACACTTTAATCAGTTTTTTTTTTTTTTTAAAGAACTTGATGATCTTGTGCCTAAGTTACAGGTCTTCTATAGCTATTGGACACTCAATGTTTCTTGGAAAATTGTGTCATTTAGATGCTGTTTCATGCACACAAGAGCTCAGGTCGGTAGACAAGTAGACCTGGTACATGATTAGGGTCAGTATCAGCAAAGCATCAACTGGTGTCTGTGAGTCAGAGATTTAGGCACTAGTTGACTGCAAAAGATTTTCCAATAAAACAATAAATCTATTTTTACCTGTGTTGACATAGACCTATTCAAACTAAACTAAGACTTTGCACTTTAATGGAATGTCCATTATATATATATATATATATATGTTTGTTTTTTTAATCTTTGGCTTCAAAAACAGAATAAAATGAGAAAAAGACATGGACATACTTACAGAAACAAATCAGTAAAAACATTAAGTAACAAGTTTGGAAGACTGGCCTGCAGAGTCCTGACCTCAACCTGAAAGAACACCTTTGGCATGAATTAGGGCAGAGATGGTGAGCCAGGCCTTCTCATCCAACACCAGTGTCTCACAAATGGGCTTCTGGAAGAATGGTCAAAAATCCCCATAAACACTCCTAAACCTTGTGGAACGCCTTCCCAGATGAGTTGAAGTTGTTATACAGTAGCCAACATCATATTAAACCCTATGGAATAAAAATGGGATGTCACTCAAGTTCATATGTATGTGAAAGAAGAGTTAATACTTTTGGCAATGTAGTGTATGTATGTATGCATTGATAACAATAACCATCATATTAATATCATTATATCATCATATCATCAAAAGATCTGTACTTATCAGATCTTTTAAGTTTTTCTGTATATGAGAGATCTTTGAGGTCTTCTAATCATCTTGTACTAGATGTCCCGAGAACCAGGTTAAAGCATTGGGGTGATCGGGCCTTTTCAGTGGCTGCACGCTGACTCTGGAATAGCCTTCCTTTAGTTTTTTGACTTATTTCTGATCTGAAAATTTTTAAATCTAAACTTAAGACCTATTTGTTAAAACAGGCTTTTAATACCATGTAATGGAACGATCTTGTTTTGTCTTTTGTGATGTAATGTTATTGTATATTTAATGTAATTTTTTGTAAAGTGCTTTGGTCACCTTGTCGGTTGTGTTAAGCGCTATATACTGTAAATGAATAAATAAATAAAAATATATATATCAATTTCATCAAAGACTTCTACTGTAATAAAATATTTGGATGTTTTGGCTAGAATTACAGTGCTGGGTTGCCCCAGACCTGATTAGAGGACAGGACACAGCAAACACTGCCCAAATTAATAATAATAATAATTAATGAGCTTAATTGCTCTCATCAGTCTTTACTCAAAAGACTTGACAACAGTCAGGACGAAGGTGGAAGACATTATAGGATAGCATCTTTTTGGGTACCCATATTGAAATGCATGTGACAAAAGCGCATAAATAGAAGAGGGTTTTAGGTGCTAAATATATGGCATTGTATGTGATGGAGGTTTCTTTTTTTCCTCTTCCATCCAGTGGAACCAAAGGGTTTTTTGTTTTGTTCTGCAGTTTTTGCCATATTTGGGGATATGCTCTTTTGATGGCGTTTGTTTACAAACATATAACTCGAGTGATGAAATATTTGTGTTTGTGTGTGTACTCTTGGCACATTGGATTTTGAAGTTGCTGTGCCTCCAGCTTTCAGGGGGGGAATCATAGAACAGAGCACTCTATAGATAGGCTGCTATAAATAATGCGCCTGCACGGCTTATAACTGTATATCAATTGAGCAAATATGCCTGTGTAAGTATGATAGGTTTCACTTGTTTACAGCCAACAAGGGCGCGGATTTATCCCTACTTTATATGCGCCTGCCGGGTTCACTTAAGTTAAATAAGTACACATACACGGCGTACTTTTCCCCAATTCCATAGTTCATATGCGAAGAGAGAGAAAGAAAGCGAGAGAGAGAAACCCAGACTGTTTCTCCATGCAGGCTGCTGCTGCTGTGCCAATGCGCAAACAGTCAACGCCGTGGGATAGGTCTCCCCAAATTGAGGCTGCGCTCGAAACGATCATGCGATTGAATGACGAGCGCGTCATGCTTGTCTTCCTTCTCTGCTGTTCGCTGCGATCAGTGGCTCTGTGTTCCGCAATCCCCTGGGATACTGTACCGCCCTCGATGGCTCTGCTATCGCCGTTTCTCTCACACTGAATGGCTGCCTGGAGCAAGGAAAAACGGGGAGAGAGAGCGCTGCGTCTCCTCCTTTGAACCAACGCTCTGCATCAGCTTCCCAGCGCGGGGGTGAGTTGTCTTGTTCAGCGTTGCGTGAGACATCCCGTCGGGGTCGTCTGATGATCCACCGGCCGCGGCAAGAGGAGGAGAGGGTGGGCACCCGTAGATTTTTAGGGCTGATAGGGAACAGTCCAGCAGCAGCAGCAGGACATGGGACAATTAAAGTTTGGGATAAGTGCGCGACTTAGGGGATGGGTCCGGGTTGGCACAATCTAAACTTTCTTTCGCCTTTTCCAGCTTAATAAAAACAGTGATCGGCGTGGAACACTGTTTGTTTTCATACATTTAAGTTAATGAGGCATGCAAAATACGCGAAAATGCAACGGCAGTCAGGTTTTTTTTTTTGGCACGGCAGCTCTTGTGAGCGCCGGCTGCAAAGAATTGTGCCTTGTTGTGCTCCCACCCCCCGCTCCGTGCCGCACTGGTTCCGTCTGGCTCGCCCTCAGCTGCTGCGTGTCCTGGGATGACCTGTTGATGTCGGTAGAATGGAGAATAGCAGGGGGAGCGATTTCCCCCATCACCAAAATATTTAAATAAGCAACATTTGGGCCTGACAACCGGCGTCGCAGCACGGCTACCTCGTCCGCTCGGCCAGTAAGTGCTTTGTTTATCTTTTGAGTGCGGAAATGCTTGACATTGTGCAGCTGGGGCTGACTGTGCGTGAGGTGGATGGTGCGCCGGGGCGAACCCAAAATATTTAACAGTGGTGTTAGCTTAGCCGTTAGCCACCTCCTATAGGCCCTGCTGCGGATGGAAGAGAGGGCATCAAACGTTTAAGCCCTGACAGCCACGAGGGAAATAAGAGCACGTTTGGAGCGCCTAGACTTCTGAAACTGCTTTACATTAATGTACCCGAATGCCATTTGAGGGCACGTAAGCAGTCGCATACCGCCGCCCTCAAAAGGGGGTTCGCTGCCATCCTGGGTTCCCCTTAATACATCCATGCTGCCCCCACCTTCCAGTCGCCTCCCGGCGGGTTAAACGCGCAGCGGTCACCCCAGTTGGCTAAACAACTCCTTATCTTCTCCACATTCTCTGACATCAGTTTCAGAACAGAGGCACACTAGTGGCATGTTTTTTTTTATTTTAATAAAACATCAGATATATGTAGTTAAGAAGTTCTGTCTGTAAAAATCAGAGTCTCCTTGTTGTGAGAATAACCAAAAATCAGGCCTATGAGGAGGACAGCTATGCAAGCATGGGCGCATAAAATGAGGAAATGCCTATAGAGGGAATTGTGTGCCAGCTGCATCAGGGGACTCCACATACCAATCTAAAAGCCCATGCAGTTTCCAGTCGCAGATCTGGCTTAACTATCAAAGAGTCAGGCAGAATAAGTTACAAAATATGTTGAAAACCATCCCATCATAACACAAGTAAACCCTCTGAATGCAGACAGGTCTTTAGTATGTTGTGAGTATGTCTGACCTACTTTACTCTCAGGGCTGGTTGGTTTGAGATCTAAGCCACGGGGTTAGTTGGGGTGAATTTCATTTGCTCTCACTGCTGCACTCTACTGTATATATTTAAGGACCTGAGATTATTCTTCTCATCCCTGCAGGCCCTACTGCCCCTCCTTAGTGCATAGAGACACACACATGTGCATACACACACTCACATTCTCTCTCACTGTTGGGGCAAACTGTGCAAACACACCCCTGCTCTCAGCCCAGTGTTTGTGTGTCTTTATGTGCACGCATGTGTGCTTACTGTGGCTCGCCAAACTGTAAACAAGCAGTATTGTCTAATGTCTGTGTGTGACTCAGTGTGCCTTTTGTGGGTTTGTTTGAGTTTGTGTGTGTGCATCTGTGTTTTAGTATGAGGGAGAGGGAGCTTGAGTGAGACAGAGACAAAGGGAGCATTTCTCTTTACCCTGGAGCTTGGCGAGGTCCCAAATGAAAGGCTTTGGATATGATGGGGTGGCTCACTCCAACCCTCATCAGTCAGTCACACCAAAGTTGCTTTTATGTCTCTCACAGGGTGGGCTTCAGTCACTCAGCTCTCACATTATCAGATATCTTATGCTGATATGCTTTGTGGGTGTATATGTGTGTGTGCGTGTGTGTGCGTGCATATGTAGGTGCAGCAAGCATTCATGCAACACTTTTAAGTGGTAATGTCTCTGCAGTGCAGGCCTATACCCTCATCTGCGTATATAGAAATACTTATGACTGGACTTGTTCTTTAAGTAAAGCTTTCCGAGCAGTGAAATTCCATGTGGGCTGATCAATGGATCTGTTGTTTTCACAGCTCTTATTGAGGGTACAGACGGCATTTACATGCATGTGAATGACACACCACCGAAATCAGTTATAAAATGAGCTATCACAATGGTGTAATACCATCATAGTGTGTTTACATACCCTCACAGTATGAAGAAGTAATGTAATATACCCTGCTTATAGTTGTCATAGCCACAGCAGAGCAAGCACTGGCTCATTTTAATTTAATATTGACAGGCATAATCTATCAATCTTAAAGCAGATACAGGCCAAAGGGGGGCATGTTTGCCTCTGACTGTTGACTGAAGTGAATAGAAACATGCTATGTGGTTTTTGTTTAGGCCACACACACATTTTTGCACATAGAATACCAGAACATGACCCAGTTATCCGAGGACACGGGATTTTATAGCTCACAGAAGACACAGAAAATAAAAAGGCTTTTACTGAGCCTGCCCCTGGCACCAGCAACTACTGCAAGGCTGAAGTGACGTATAGGATTAATGAAATGTAGATTATCCTGTGGAAGTTTCAACAAAACTTAGGTTGAAATATCAGCGTGCTGCGAGCCTGCCAAAACCATTCGGTAGAGTATGTGAAGCAATAAATGTGGCCGATGTCGGCTGGGTTTTCAAGGGATATATTGTTTTAATTGAAGGGTACCTTCCTTTAAAATAGAGGCATTTCATTATGAATCCTTTTTGGCCTAGCAGACCAGTTAGATTTAGTCATCCATTTTAATTGTATTGTGCAAGGTTCTGACATTCCTCATCTGCTTAGCTGTTTAGGTTCTCTGTGGGTTCTGTCTTTTAACATGACTGTGTTACATTACACCTTCTCCTCACACTGCCTACAGGGGGTGGGGTGTCCGCACTCCAAAGAAACAGAACAAGCTGAAACTGTTTTTGTCAATGTTGCAAATGTGTCTTTCCCAGAAATCCCACATGTGACAGCAATCATGAATAAAGCAGTGTAGCCCACAAAGTTTATAATGTATCAGAATGTCACCCAACGAGCTACTTGACAGTTCTCATATAAATATTCTCATTCCGAGTCCTTCAGCACATCAAAGGAGTCCTTTTGACGTGTTGTTTGAAGAAAAAAATTCCAACACATTATTTGTAGTGGTACAATCCAGTTCTCCTAAATGTTACTGATTGCAAGTTTTGTGACAGCCCTACTCGTTTCTGACCACATCACAGCGGGGCCACCAGGTCGGAGCTCATACTTAATAAATGATAGCAGTTTTCACACGTGATCATATCTTTGCCAATTCTTGCTTGCAGCCTAGATGAAACATGCTGGAGTCAGCACCCGTGGCCTCCACTTTCTTACTATGAATTTGCCAGTTACCTGTGCTATTCACACACGACAGCCAGCATTACACACTAGGCTTCCTTCCATGGAGCTGGAAGTCTAAGGACTGTTTAATATCTTACACAATAAACTGAGTAATTGTGTCTGAAAAAATGACTTCTACTAATTGAAGGTTTTGTAACAGCCAGTCTCTTTCGTGGGCATGCCTTCAGTCAAATATCCAGTGCAAAAACAATGTAACAGCCCTCATTAGTTTGGTTCCTTTCTTAAAGGTTGTAGGCTTTTTTTTAATATTAAAAATGTTTGATTCTACATGTTTGAGTTTTGTGTTCTTACATATAGGAAAAAAATCACCGAAGGAAAAAAAAAATATGCAGGGCGGGAACTTCTTTGGGATAGATTAAAAACCAAAAAACACCCACTTTAAAAGAATACTTTTTTTTTTCCAGCAACAACTCAGTATTTCCACATACAAAGTCAGTCCTATTTTTCAATAACCAACATTTGGATCTAGTTGTGTGGATGAGGTGTAACTTATTCACTTCCTCTCCTCCTCATTGGTACTCTTTGTTTGTTTCTATCCGTCTCTTTTCTTTCCCAACAAGACCTTTTGGTGGTGTGCGTAGGCGCACCATGGCCCAGACCCTCCAGATGGCGATCCCAAACTTTGGCAACAACGTTCTAGAGTGTCTGAATGAGCAGCGGCTGCAGGGCCTCTACTGCGATGTCTCCGTGGTGGTCAAGGGCCATGCTTTCAAGGTACTGACGAGACATCGTGTTTCTCTCCTTTTCAGAAAGGCAGTAACACTTGACTGATGGAAAGTTGTGGTTAAAATGAAGAAGAAAAGATCTGAGTGTAAACCAAAATCCCTGTGGCAGTTGTGTTGCATGGAAAAGGAAAGCCATTATTCTTCAGAAGAACTGCTGTTTGGACAGTTTTTGGGGGGGAGATGTTGCAACATGTAACTTTGTTCAACAGAGGCAGAGGATGCATCATTCAGTGTTGATGCAAGTTTGTGCAAGTTTCCATCTCTAGCATATAAGGTGTTATTAATGTTTGTCGTAAGGATTACTTTTAGTCTCTACATCACCGTCTTCATGTGAAGGTGATTATGTAAAGATTATTTCTGTAGGAAACTCTGCAGTGCCCTTGGTTGGATATCTTTCCTCACTCATGCAGGTTCTGTTGAAAACAAATACCCAGATTATATTGTCTTTGGAATTTTCTTTGTCTTTGTCTTTCTCATGTACACAAAAAATCAGTTTGTGCATTGGATTCATTCCTTAGTTAAAGACTTGCCTAATGAGTTTTTCCTTAACCTTCATTGAGATCTTTCACTGTGAATAGGGCCTTCTTTTAAAAAACATTGAGAAAACTCAGAATTAGTATTTTAAGAATGAAACAACACTGAAGCCATCCATCCACCCATTGTCTTCTGCTTTTGGGTCCTTTTAATTAATGTAATTTGCACTTATGTCAGTTTTAAACTGTTTTACATCTCCAAGTTCTGTTGCATACAAACAAAAAAAGTTATATTTTATTATGTGTTGTTTTCTGAGAAAAGAAGGTATAGCATGAGGGAAAAAAATGAAACATCCCACTAGTCCTGAGTAAATCAATGTATTATTGCATATAAAATCATTTTTAAAGGATTATTTTAAAACATCTTTTTTTCTTAGGCTCATCGAGCAGTTCTGGCTGCGAGCAGTTCTTATTTCCGGGACCTTTTCAGCAGCGGCAACAATGGCGGAGGTCCCAGCAGCAATGAGAGCAGCCCAACTGTAGTGGAGCTTCCGCCAGCCGTGCAGCCCCAGAGCTTCCAGCAGATTTTGTCTTTCTGCTACACAGGCCGTCTCAGCATGACGGTGGGGGACCAGTTTCTCCTCATGTATACTGCTGGCTTCCTGCAGATCCAACAGATCATGGAGAAAGGCACTGAATTCTTCCTCAAGGTAAAGCCATTTAGTTCTGAGTAGAACCTTGTCGAGCAATGAAAGTTATTTTATTACTAAAATTAAGGTTGAGATTTGTTTTTTTTTTTAAACTGGCTGCTAGATGAGACCGAGCACATTTTATATTACCTGTATGTTTACTCAAAGGTGATGTGTACATTTATTGGTAGGTATCCTCCCCCAGCTGTGACTCCCAGGGTCTTCATGGAGAGGAGGCCCCGCCTTCAGAGCCCCAGAGCCCGGTAACGCAAACCAGTAACGGTGCAGCTCGGCCCGCCTCCTGTCTGACGCCGCTCCCACTGGTATCACGAGTTAAGATGGAGCAGCCAGCGAGCCAACCAGAAGCAGCCACTCCTTACTCTGTGGTTTGCACTCCTGTAGCCAAGCGACTGTGGGAGGGGGGAAGCACCCGAGATGGAGGTGGTGTAGGCTCGGGAGGAGGAGGGGCCAGAAAGGCAGCCCGTTATTCCCAGGAGGCTGTGCGGGGCAGTGCTATCCAGAGCCCTGGAGCCCTCGGACTGGCTGTGGGTATGGGTGCCACCACAACCAGCCTCGCTGGAATGATGGCCAGTGGTGGGATTAGTGGTGGTGCCAGCACCAACGGAAACTCTGCGGCAGGGCTTGTCATGTCAGAGGGCGCCAGTCCTGGCACCCTCAGTACCTATGCTAGTGACTCACCTATCAGCTACCATGATGATGAAGAAGAAGAAGAGGGGACAGATGAAAGTGCTGAGGAGCAGTACAGACAAATTTGCAACATGTACACCATGTACAGTATGCTCAATATGGGAGCTGCAGGTAATGGACATAATAAAACATGTAAATGAGAAAATAGTTTATGCTTGTGCAGACATTGTGACGTAGGTCATGCGTATTTCTGTAGTTTATTCTAATTTTTGCATATGGTGGTTTTCTAGCTGCTGGTGAGCGCGTTGAGGCTCTACCGGACAACGCAGAAACACGTGGTCGGATGCGAGGCCGAGATCTTTCATGTCTTCCCGCGGAACTCATTGCACAGATAGGCAACCGCTGTCATCCCAAACTGTACGAGGAAGGAGACCCTGCTGAGAAACTAGAGTTAGTCTCAGGTATGTGTGTGCACTTAGACACCAACATTTACAGTAACAGTACGATTCTTTTTACAACTAGATGGAAAAGAAAAGAAAAAGATGAAAAACATTATTTTTGTTGCCCAAACCTGTCTACTAATGTCAAACTTAACATCAGAAACCTGCAAATGAAGGGNTGTTGTTGTTGTTGTTGTTGTCGTCGTCGTTTTGATCCACTTGTTCCCTTAGAGGGAAGCAAAGGAAGAGAAAAAAAAGTTGCTGTGAATGATCTCCTTTGTCTCATGAAATATTTCTGTCCTGATGGGAGCAGTCTCTTCCTTGTGCACCCATCTATAGAGCACAAGGGGTCAGTGAATGGTTTGAGTATGAAAATCATGTGAACCTTATTATTTGGCCTTCAGTCACCTCTTCTCAATCCAGTTGAACACCTACGGGAAGACCAGCACCCCAGCACGCTAAACATTCTCTACAATCATCATCAAAAGACTCAAAGAGACTCTGAGAATGAGTGCTAAAGTGCATTACAGCTGTTGTGGCAGCCTGATATGTGTATGTGGGTTTTTCTTCTTTAATTTGTCACTAGTCTGTAGGTATCATATCTAGCAGCGGCATTTTGTTTGGAGAACAAAAAACACCGCGGTGGTTAACACTGTTGCCTCACAGCAAGAAGGCCCTGGGTTTGAATCCACCATCTGGCTGCAGCCTTTCTGTGTGCAGTTTTCATGTTCTTCTCATGTCTGCGTGGGTCCTCTCTGGGTACTCCGGCTTCCTCCCACAGGCCAGAGACATGCAGTTAGTGGGGTGAGGTTAATTGTTGATTCTAAATTGCCCATAGGTGTGAATGTGAGTGTGAATGGTTGTCCGTCTCTCTGGCAGACTGGCAACCTGATTTGGGTGTACCCTGCCTCTCACCCTATGGCAGCTGGGATAGGCTCAAGCCCCCCTGTGACTCTGAATTGTATAAGCGGAAGAGGATGGGTGGATAGATGGTGTGTGGGGGGGTGGGGTAATTTGATTCTCCTTCTGCCGGCTGGACTCTCTCAAAAATTAAGTATTTTCTTGATTGAATCTATAGAAATTATAGATGCAGTTTTATTGGATTATTGTTGTAATTTATGGAATTCACTGAATCTCATGCCTTCAAACATGCTGCTGTAAATCCTCATGTGTCAGTTCTATTTTGGCTTTTCTTTGCTATTGATCAAAAATTTTTAAATTGATTTTATATATAGAGATGTGTGTATTGATTTGCCCCTCATTTCTTTATATTTTGTTAAGAAAATGGGAAATAGGTGCAACAGGTATTGAAACATGTCCAAACATATATGTAAATACAGTATATAAGGCAAAAGCAGAGTTTGTACAATTCTAACGAGCTTGAAAGTCAATATTTGTTGTGACCATCTTTATTCTTCAGCACAGTCTGAACTCTCTTCGACAGCTTTCTTGTAATTTCTTTAAGTAGTCTTCAGGAATAGCTCTTCAGTCTTCCTGAAGGACATTCAAAGCTCTTCTTTGGATGTTCCTGCCTTTTGTTCTGTTCTCTGTCAGGATGATCAGTAATGTAGAGGTCCGAGCTCTGAGGTCAATCTGTTCCGTTGTGTTTTCCTATGCTTTTTCAAATTGTGTTGCACGGTGGATCAAAATCTGATGGTATTTTTCTGTGTTCAGAATTCCATCAATTTTAACAAGATCTCTGACACCACTGGCTGAAATGCAACCCCAAACCATGACAGAGCCTCCACCGTACCTCTCTTGACCTCCTCCGTACTCACAGACGATTTAAACCAAAAATGTAATATATGTATTTGTCAATCTGTAAGACCTGTTGCCACTGATTTTTCAGTCCAGTTTTTGTATAATTTGATATAACTCAGCCTTTTCTCCCTGCTTCCTTTCCTTAAGAATGGCTTTTTAACAGCCATCCTTCCACTGAGACCATTTCTGATGAGAACAGTATATGGATTAACTGAAGGGCCAGATGCCTCTCTCAGGTCCTTTGTCAGGTCTTTACTGGATTTTTTTTCCTATTACTTAATAACATGACTTTCAGATACCGTTCTACTGTGGATAGCTTTTTAGGCCGTCTTCATCTTCTTTTGTCCTCCACTTGTCCGGTTTTCTCAGATTTTTTTAGGACACACTGACACCACACAGTGCTCAGTTTTGGGCTAATAGCTCTTTGGGAATCATCTTGTTGATGCAAATATTTTATAGCCTTCCAGGGGTGTCCAAACTTGCGGCCCACGGGCCGCTTCCGGCCCCACCCACTTCCGGTCCACAAATTGATGTCAAAAATAACATACAATTTGACCCTTTAAGTTACTTTTTTGACATTTCGCCTTCCCCTCCAATTAAG
>JASGAU010349116.1:0-18258 GCA_030220045.1 Australoheros facetus | reverse complement strand
GCTGTGCTTTGAAATGTAATAAGTTCAGCATACATTCAGCTAGAGACACCATTTAAGCTTTAAAATAAAGCCAAGCCTTTCAGCTATCCAGCTGTTCAGCTGTTGAAGCTCATTCAGCAAATAAAGTTTCAGCTCTTTGAAGCATTTCTTAGCATTTCAGCTGCAATCTTTCAGCTTGCAGCATTCACAGTGCATTTTCTTCAGGAAATGCTTTTTCTAGTATTGTCAATGTTGTTTTTTATGAGGCATCATTAAGAAGAGAATTGACAAAATTGTTTCATGTTAAAGACACAATACTGTGATATCTTTAAATGTTTTGTCAAATATATGTTTGAATGCATTGCACGTTTTATATTTTTGAAAATGAAGTCTGCATTGTTAAATGCTGCTGTCTGATTCATTTAACTTGCTGGGTAAGGTCAGAGTGAGTTCTCACAGGGTTCTTACAGTACCAGTCAAAGTTCTGGACACATTCTCTGGTACTGTATACACCAGGGTAGCTGAGACAACAGGAGACAGCTGGAGAGAATTAGACTAATGAGGCAGGGAGGAAGCAAAACTCAGTACAACACACAGGAAACCGGAGGATGGGAAAATAAAACAGGAAATGAGAACTAAACGGGGAAGACAGACATGACTCAAACACAAGGGACTTGACACTGGAGGGAAGGAACACTGAGGGAGAAACTAACCAAGCAACTGAGAGCAGGACTAAATATATAAACAGAACACCAAACAACCAAGCGTCAAAAGAACATTCCCAAAACGAAGTTCAAAAGAACGAAAAACTCAAAACGCTGAGCAACAAGCTCAGGACCATGGCAAAAAATTTAATTCTATGCAGAGTTAAATATGAATCCAAAATGAGTGAAATTCAGTTCTGTATGGAGTAATCTCAATTCTACATTAACAAGCACTCTGAATGTAGATTTTCTTTTTTCTTTTGGCATTTTTCTCTTTAATGGATAGTGGTACAGTGAAGATGAACAGGAAAGCTGGGGGTAGAGAGAGGGAAGATAAAAGAAAGGGCCACGGGCCAGAATCAAACTGCATTTTGGCCATGTGGCACAAGGGTAACTGCTTACCCGCTGAGCCAACCTGGCACCCCCACTGTAACGTAGTTTTTATTTTATGCTATAATAATTGCTCTAAAAATCTTTTTAGAGTAAAGTTTTCAATTTAAGTAAAATTTACTCTGACTACTCTGACTACTCTTTACTGTGCAGTTTGAGATAAGGCTACATGATTATGGCCATACTTTTTATCACAGTTATTTTGATAAATATTGATTATTCACTGAGTTTAGTGACAAATATGTTTTCATAGCACTGTTACATAAGCAACACTTCTTTCACATCACTGTTGTGCCACATTCTTGCTAATATGTAAAACTTTGCATCAAAATAAAATTGGTCCTCTTATTTGCCTGGATTCAGTGTATCTCTTAGAAAAAGGGTGAACTATAAAAAGTAGGAAAACTTAACCCAACATTACATCAAAACATTTACAGTGTGCTGCATTTCTGATAATTAAAATAGCTTTGCAGACAAATAAGTTATTTCAACAGACCTAAGTGCAATGTAGTCTCTCTCCATTCATTGTACCTGAATGATGGATGTGAATAAAACTAATAGGAAAGTAATGAACAGTTTTGAGCACCCTCCCTGTGATCTTTGGTAGACAGCACAGATATTACCAAAGTGCACACAGATGACAGTGCTGAATATTTGTTGTGCGCTCTCTAGTTGCATACTTTTCTGTAAGGCCATATAAGTATTTGATTTATTTTTCTCAGGAAGAGCAAAAAAACACCAGGTGAGAAGCAGACCACACAGTGGGCTGATAAAGTGTCTGCTTCATGGAGAACAGTGAGTGTGTTAACCATGATCAAATATCACACGTATTGCACACAGCATACAGAGTGAGATCAAACACAAGGAGAAAAGAGAAGATGAGATCAAAACAAAAAAAGAGGGTTAATTATTAATGTAGTTTTGTGTGTGTGTGTGTGTGTGTGTGTGTGTGTGTGTGTGTGTGTGTGTGTGTGTAAATTTGTAAATGAATGTATGAGCTACAGTGGAGTCCTCACACCAGGCCTGAACACAGGTGTGTGTGTGTGTGTGTTCAAGTAAATGAAATTGTTCTGTGTATATTTTGACTACTGATCTGTATAAGCATTTTGCATTATGACCCTTAGCATGCAGGACATGGGAAGGTTTGTTAAAGGCTTTAATCCACCATTTCCTGCCAGTCTCAGACACACGCTTCATAACACAACACACACACCCACCCACCCACACACACACACACACACACACACACACCCACACACACACACTGCAGAGCTATCAGAAGCATGAAAAGCAATAAAAGATGGCAGCTGTAACAGGCCGAGAACAAAGTTCTAACATCAAGAACCGAGAAGTAAAAACACTATACAGACTGCCACTCTGAGAGGGATCACAAATACTATGTATAGAAAAGCCTGTTCACACCTACTGTGCTAGCAGTTTGGCCTGCATCTATTGTCTGAACAACTGAAATAAGTTTACATTGTCTTTGGTCAGAGCACATAAGATCACAATGCATAAAATGTGTCAAAATAGGTGTGACAGAGAGACAAATTTGCTGAAAGTGAGATATGAAAACACTTACCACCAACCACATTTTTGTAGATCCACATACTGAATTGTGCAAGTGTTGTAGGCACTAAAAGTAAAGTGAAGATGTTAAAGTAGTTATGAATTAATTTCAAACAAAGTGCAGTAAAACTATCTAAATCAAATCATTTATTTTGAGCATTTGTTGTTTTTAAAACAGCATCAGTACAGTGCTGTATACATTTTTTAAAGCTACTTGTCAGGTACTTTGTTCCAAGAATTCAAACTCTTGAGACTATCGTGACCTGGATGACCAAGAAGCAACACAGACATACTGTATTGCCTTGCACTTTTCGAGGATGATTAAATTTGATCAATTTATCTTTATTAATAGGTTACATGCCACTTCAAGGTGGGAGTCATTAAACCGCTACTTAAAAAGCCATCATTCGACCCAGCTGTCTTAGCTAATTATAGTCCAACTTTCTTCCTTTTCTCTCAAGGATTCTTGAAAGAGTAGTTGTAAAACAGCTAACTGATCATCTGCAGAGGAACAGTTTATTTAAAGAGTTTCAGTCAGGTTTCAGAATTCATCACAGTACAGAAACAGCATCAGGGAAGGTGGACAGTGGACTCATCTCTGTGCTTGTCCTGTTGGACCTCAGTCCAGCATATAATACTGTTGACCATAATATTATATTACAGAGATTAAAGCATGTTGTAGGTATTAAAGGTACTGCACTGCAGTGGTATGAATTATATCTAATAAACTCTAATTTCTTCATGTAAATGGGAAGTCTCTTCACATGCTAGGGTTGATTATGGAATTCCATGGGATTCTGTGCTAGGACCAATTTTATTTACACTCTACATGCTTCCCTTAACCAGTATTATTAGAAAGCATTGCACACTTTTTCATTATTATGCAGATGATACTCAGCTTTATCTATCCATGAAGCCAGATGACACACATCAATTAGTTAAACTGCAGAAATGTCTTAAAGACATAAAGACCTGGATGACCTCTAATTTCCTGTTTCTAAATTCAGATAAAACTGAAGTCATTGTACTTGACCCTACAAATCTTAGAAACATGGTGTCTCCTCTACTCTGCATTTAATCATTAGTTATTATTAATCTCTGGCTCTTTTCCACAGCATGTATCTTGTTCTCCCCTCACTCTCAACTGGTTGTGGCAGATGACTGCCCCTCCCTGAGCCTGGTTCTGCCAGTCCTGTTAAAAGGGAGTTTTTCCTTTCCACTGTCACCAAGTGTTCGCTCATAGTTTTTTGTGGTTTTCTCTGTATTATTGTAGGGTCTTTACATTACAATATAAAGTGCCTCGAGGCAACTGTTTGTTGTGATTTGGCGCTATATAAATAAAAATGAATTGAATTAAATTGATCAACACCCCCTCTGATAGGTTCAGATCATTTTAATAAACTCAAAGAACAAACACACAACTCTTTTTCAACTTGCGCAAGGAGGAGAGACCCGTTCCTCATGCTCAGCTCTCGGCTGAGCAGAAGTGATCTGTCCCGAGGGACGACTTACTGCGCAGCGTTTTTATTTGGACTTTCACAATAAGATCACATGGGTTACACAGAACTCAGTTTACAGCATGTAATAAACAACATTCTCGGCTTCTTCCTTACCATATATGGTAGGAATGTACCGTGGAATGTGCATACGTAACATGGCGTACATGAGACACGTATCCTATGTGTGTTCTGTAGGCTTGAAACAGCCTGCAGGTAACTACAACTTCCTTTGTTAGAAATGTCACCACGTGTTTCCGTTTCAAACATAAAAAGTACAGTATAGTATGTACATAAAACAACTTATAAAAGCATACAAAACAGAAGATATGATAATTCATAATAAACAGAATGGAATTTATACCATAATTCCAACACCCTCAATTGGTGTGTAAGTATGAAAGGGAATCAAGGAAACTAACAAAAAATCTTGTCTGGTTTACCTTTTTTCTGTCCATGACCGGGTAGCCCCTGGAACGTTTTTCTTTTTTGTTGTGTCTTGGTACCCCTGCTTTCTTTGTTTTGTCTGTTTCAGCAATTCTTATGAGGTCTTAAGGCAATACCCTACAATCAACTACAAGAAGAAAGTAACCTGTTACCTACAATAACTTTCAAGAGAAAAAGGCACTGACTGCCCTGCATACCACTGCCTTTACCCCAGGGAGGCTACAGCATGTATATATGGACTTCCAAAGATCCACAAAGAATGAGTCCCACTCAGACCCATTGTTAGCAGTATAATCTCAGCCACCTACAACATTTCCAAGCACCTCACCACCATCTTAACGCCACTTGTGGGTAACACATTCCATCACATTGAAAACACCACAAACTTCACCAATGAGGTTTGAAATGTTACCCTGAATCCAGATGAAACCATACTGTCTTTTGATGTGGTTTCACTCTTCACTCTGATACCTGCAGCTAAGGCAGTAGAGATGGTCAGAAAATTACTAAAGCAAGACACAGGCTTAAACATCAAAACCAGTTCAGAGTTACGCACTGTTAGACCTCTGCCTTACTACCACGTATTTCAAATACAACGAGGGGTTCTACAGACAGAAGCATGGATGTGCCATGGGCTCTCCAGTGCCACCCATTGTAGCCAACCTTCACATGGAAGAAGTGGAAAGTAAAGCTCTTGGCTCCTTCAAAGGGAAAGCACCTAGCCACTGGTACAGATATGTGGATGACACCTGGGTCAAAATCAAAACCCAAGAAATAGAAGGCTTTACTGAGCACATCAACTCAGTGGATAAAAACATTACACTGAAGTTTAACAGACCCATTACATCCCAGTGTACTTCAGATCCAGCTAAACTTTAAGACAAAAATAGGTTCATCCCAAGGACAAAGTTCCCAAACCCAAGCTAAGCAACATAGTGGATGCAGTGCAGTGCAGTGACAAGTGCTTGTCCCTCTACATTAGAGAAACCAAACAGCCACTCCACAAATGCATGGCACAACATAGAAGAGCCAGTTCAACAGGACAAGATTCAGCTGTACTTCTGTACCCAAGCTGTTGGAATTATCGTATCAATTCCATTCTGTTATTATAAATTATCATATCTTCTATTTGTATGTTTTTATAAACTGTTTTATATATATATATTATGTTTTATACTTATAACGGAAGCACGTGATGATTTTGCTTATACAGGAAGTAGTCTGCAGGCTCTTTCAAAAGCCTACAGAATAAACAGGAATACGTGTCTCATTTACACTCTGTTACACATGTACATTCTACAGGATACTTGCTACCATATATGGTAAGGGAAAAGCCAAAGAATGTTGTTTATAACATGTTGTAAATGTGTGTCGTGTAACTCACGTGATTTTATTGTGAAAGCCGAATAAAAGCGCTGCACCGGAAGAAGTCCGGTGAGACTGGTCACTTCCGCTCAGCCACGAGCTGAGCGCAGAACTGAACGGCTTCTTCCTTGCAAGTGCCTTTGAAAAATCGTTGTGTGTTTGTTCTCTTATTATTTAAAATGATCTGAACCTATCACAAGCGATTAAGGACACTCTTTTAAGGATGCCAATGTTCACATTTTGGACAGAGAAGACAGATGGTTTGAAAGAAGAGTAAAGGAAGCATCTATGTCCACTGTGAATGAGCATCATTAAACAGAGGTGGTGGCTTACAACACCAGCTGTCAGTCACCTATGATGCAGTCTCTCTCACAACCTACTTAATGTGACCTCAAAAGGCCACATGATAGAATGGGGCAAGGTCTCACAATGGTTTCACCCCAAACCCCTGGTGATAGTGACCCACACCTTTTTTCAAACTACTCCCACCTTCTCCCTGACATATCTACTTTCCACTATAAACACGCCTCTTTGACCCAATCGCGGTGTCACCAAGAGATGGCACATTCTTCACAAACACTTTGCCTTATAGGTTAAATTGTTTTGATAACTTTCATGCTTAAATATTTTCACTTGATAAGCTATAAAAACTTTAATTAAAAGGAATTTTTAAAAATGTAAAATAGATGTATGAAACATTACAGTCAGTTTGACCATTCAGACATTTTGCACTGCAAAATGCACTGTCTGGGTAGAAAAACATACTACTGTCATACTATCAGCCATGGGTTGACCTCCGCAGGACCCTGACCTCAACATTATTGAATCACTGTGGGATCATCTTGACAGAGAGTGGAACCAGAGGCAGCCAACATCCAAAGAAGAACTTTGACATTTGTCCATCTGTGGGGGTGGGAGAGCACCTAACCTGCCACAAAAGAATCAGCTCTAATGCAAATGATAGTCTGGACTCTTAACTGTGTGAACAAGTAGTTTTTGCTGTTAAAATTACAGTAACAATTCACGAGAGATGTGCAATATTAATTTATTTTATGCAAAGATGTGGACAGTCTTTTTTTTTTGGAGTACCATTTTCAGAGCACACATTTTATATTTAAAAGAAAAACACAAAGCGGTTTATGGCAGGCAGTTTACGGCATTTCAAAATTATGCAGTCCATACATTATGTGTAAAACTAGTGATATGATATCTACAGTACTGTATGTAAGACTTTTTATGAATCATGTTATTAAAGTGTTTATTTATTTATTGTCAGTCTTAAGAAAGCTGGTAAAGGCGTCAGGAGGTTCCTGCATTTTAAGACACACACACTGTAATTAAAAATATCAGAGAGATGTCTGTGGTGGGGGTTTGTGGGGCTGGGAGAGCTTGGTTGAATGCTAATGCCGGGTTAATCCTCTCCTACCTGTCAGCATACTGTATGCAGTTTTTGCACCTATAAATAAAAACATACTGTAGTATTTGGTAGCGTCTGTTGTTGCATCTGGTATAGAGGTGATATCGTAAGATTAGTGACGGACTCCTCAGTGCATCAAGTAGTTCCAAAAGTAAGCATGCATGCCTGTGATCATTGTCGCTATGACTTACTTTATTTGGAAAGTCAGTGTGTTAGCGGCTCGGGATTATTCCCCACAATTGTAAGGGCAAAATCTTTGGGTCTCTCCCCTAAAGTAGAGGAAGGAATTCTGACCGGCTTGGAACAGTGAAATTTAACCAGCAAGAGAATTCTGCCATTTTTCACATTTGAAAGCATGGGAGAAATATTGCTTCATCAGCCCATATTGAATGAAACTATTTTCTTGCAATCAAGTTTCTGGTTTTGTATATTTTGGCGTTGTTTCCATATCAGCTGTGAAAAGTCTGCCTGTGTGAGACCTTGCTGATGCAGGACGACCCTGTTAACACCCATTGCTCTAGTGCAAGATGAAACTTTTTCACCAGCCTTTTTCCCTGCATTTGCCTAACTGTTGTAATTCCCTACACAACTATTTTGTTTTTCACTTTATAGTTTTTACTCAACCTGTAAAGTATTTTGTTATTGGCTGCATTTTATTGTATTTGCACTAAGATACACGTGTAGAAAAGGGTCTGTTACTTGTGTGACTGTAAAATGTTACTCCTGTCTTGTTGACAGTCTACCGCAGAAGATATAAAATACAGTCATGGTAAAAAGAAGAGAACACCTACTTTTAATTCTAAGGTTTCACATATCAGAACATAAAAAAGTGATCCAGTTCTTAGCAGGTCCTCATTAATGGAAATGCAATCATTTATTAAAGAAAAAGTATATAAAAAGTATACCTCACGAATAGCTTATAGAACCACTTTTAGAGGAATAACAAGAAGTAGTTGTTTTCTGTATGACTTTATCAGCCTCTCACATCATTGTGGAGGAATTTCATCCCACTCTCCTTCACAATGTTGCTTCAGTTCATTGAGGTTTGGGGCTTTTGCTTATGCAGAACTCTCTTAAGGTCCTGTTAGATGTTTGGACTTTGACCGGACCATTGCAACATTTTGATATTTTCAGCCACTCTGTTGGAGATTTGCTAATGTGTTTCCATTGTCCTTTTGCATGATAAAATTTTGGCTAAGCTTTAGCAGTCAGACCGATACAGATGGCCTTATATTTGATGCTAGAATACTTTGGTATACAGAAGCGTGGTCATGAATTCAGGTTCCTGAATGCGCCAGACCAGCAAAAGCCAAAACCTCTGCTTTTATAGAGGTGGTCACTACTTTGAATCACTATGGCAACAGTAAAGATGTACTTAGTTTTGTATTTTGGTTTAATGTTTGTTAAATAATGAGTGTTATGTGTAAGATTTTTTTAAGACCTGCTAAGGTCCAGATAGTTTGTATCATGTTCTGATACATAAAACCTTATGACTGAAAGAGGGTGTTTTTTCTGTTTGACATCTAAAGGGCTGAAATCTTTCATCCATCCACTTATCCTGTTCAGGGTCACTGGAGCCTATCCCAGCTGTCATGGGGCAAGAGGCAGGGTACACCCTGAACAGGTTGCCAGCCTGTCGCAGGGCCAACACAACACAGAAAGACAGACAACCTTTCACTCTCACATTCATACCTATGGGCAATTTAGAGTAGCCAATTAACCTAACCCCAGTAAGTGCATCTCTTTAGAATGTGGGAGGAAACCCGCGCAAGCACAGGGAGAACATGCAAACTCCACATAGAGAGAGGGAGAGGCCTGGGCCAAGGTGGAATTGAACCCAGGCCTTCCAGATGGTATTCTAACTGTGAGGCAGCCGTGCTAACCACTGCGCCACCGTGCTGCCCGGGCAAAATCTTTGCAGAGAAATATACACAGATCAGCTTTATTTAAATACAGAGTCCCTACTTATACTTAGGCTGCTCTTGTCTGCTTCATGCCTGCATTTAACATTTAACACAGATATGTATGTTCTCATACTACATGCAGGTATCTAGAGAGACTGTTGAGTGTTGATTTTAACATAACACAACATATTTGTGTTGTTTTTGTGTATTTGGAACAAATACAGACCCACCAAACCATTTTCTCATTTCTGACATTGTACACTCTCCTCGGAGAGGAGAAGGAGAGAGGAGTCGAGGCAACAGGCATTTCAGAAAATGAGCCATTCTTGAGTCAGAGTTGTCATTCTTTGCCTTATTTGTAGAGTCCTCCTCCTGTCATGGCTCATATATTTTCAGGTTCAGGTTACTTCTTTTGTAACCACAAGTAGATTTGATCTGCAGTATTATGTGAGTTATCCATCCTTACATGCACATGATACAATATATTCCAGCTGTGTGTCATGCCTCTTCCACGCATCACTGGTAAAAACACTTCTGCATAGTATATACCAGTGCATCCTTAACCACAGCTCCTCCGGTAACCTACATCTCTTCTCTATCTTCTGTCCTCCAGATGTGTTTTAGGAATTGAGAGGAGACAGGCTGGAGAAGAGAGAAAACAAGGAGGCCAAAAAGAAGAAAAGCCTCAAGAGGTGCTTCCTTATTTTCAAAGCCCGTAAGGAAGTCAAAATTGATCCATGTCAGGTAGCTAATGTAGGCGGAGGGTTTTTTTCCTCCTCACTGTATGGCAGGTTTTTGTTCCAGTTTGACTTTTTATTTTGTGCTGTTATGGACAGTTAAATATCAGCAGTTCTTCTTTTGGCTGCAGTTGGTGAGCTGAATTAATGCCACATAAATATGAAACTGGATATTCTAATCATCACTACTTTTCCTCAACTGCAAACTGTGATGCTATACTCTTTTCTGGTTGTAGTTTGGGCAGTTTTTTTTTTTTTTTGTCTTCAAATCCAGGTCCTTGCAGAAACCTTCGGCTTATTTGTCGACTGCTCAACAAGGTGATCTATAATGGCACGTGTATAGTTCAGATTATTAAGCCAGTAAATACGACCTACGGGCATACAGACAGTGCAGCAATAACTCGTACAGAAGAACACACATTGAGGATTGTTTTGTTTGCTTGTTTTTTAGCTCTGTCTGTAGTTCTTTAATGGAAGTTTCATAATTCCATGGTGTTATTTTTCATAAATTAAAATAATCACAGCTGCAGTTATAAGAAAGAATGTGCTATGAACTTAAGTTAAAATTATACACAGTATGACTAAACTAATAATACACAAGCAGTAGTGGTTTTCATTTCCTCACAGTGCCAGATTAAAAAGTGACTGAACCTGAAGATAACTTTTCAAAAAGCTTCTTGGAGTCCGGTGATCTAATTAACATGGGACTGGAAGTGGGGATGTAGCGATCCCTCTCCCTGTTAACGAAGTCTGACACTGACGGATTTCAGTTCAATTCAGTTTTATTTACATAGCAGCAGTTTACAACAACAGATACCTCAAGGTACATTATACTGTATGGTAAAGATTTACAATATCAGAGACAGACAGTGGGGTTGCAGAACTTTATTTGAACATAAAGTAACCCTCTGGCATAACCAGACTGAGGGCAGGGCAGCCATCTGCTGTGACCGGTTGTAAATGAGAGGCTAGAGAAGACAGAAAAGATGAGCATAGAGAGATCACAAATGAGAAGCTACAGAAGAAAAAGTCCGTGAATCAATCACAACTTTAACAGAATTTAAGAAAAAAGCATTATAGAGATTTAAAAGGCTACAAAAGTGTTGCTAAAGTCCTGGGTGTTCAATAAGAGTTCCATAAGACAAATGGAGGAAATTCAGGACTCCTGCTACTCTCCCCAGGAGTGGGCGTTCTGCAAAGATCACACCAAGAGCATAACTTGCAATTCTGATAGAGGTGAAAAAGAAATTTTTGCAACTTGCTAAAACTCTTTGTTCATGTGTCCACTATTAAAAAAAAAGAAAATCTCTGCTCTATAGAAAACAGTATAGCAGGTCTGAAGTTTGCAAAAGACAACTTGGATGTTCCGCAACACTTTTTGACAATGTTGTGTGGACAGATGAGGAAGAATTGAGCTGATTGGCAAAAAGGCATAACTCATATTTAACGGAAAAAAATATTGCTCATCAAAACCAAAACCTCATCTCTACTGGCAAAGGTTGGGTGATACAACATGACAATGACCTGAAGGTAAACGACCCACTGAATGGTTGAAATTAAGGAAATTCTGGTATTGGAAGGGTGTTCAATTAAGGTTATCGGAGAAATACTGATGAACTTTTCTATGGGACGAATGGTCCAATTTTTTTCCTTATTGCTGTGTAAGGCTCAGAGGCCACTAAAGGAAATATCTGATTGATATTGCTGCAATTAGGTTTTACTTCCTGGTACTACTGAACAAAAGTTCATGGAGAATTTCATCTGTCTTGCAACTATATACATGTGATTAATATTGACCAAATGTGCACTTGCTGATTTTCTAGACCTGATTTCAGTAGGCAATGTTTTAGATTTTTGACTTTCAATAAAAACACAACTTCCTCTGGTCGATCTGGTTTTCACTCTAACTTTGAGTCCTGTCCACTGCAGCTCTCCCGTTATCATTTCATACTTACTTTCCCTTCATATCTAAGTTCTTTGTGGCGTTAGTTGACAGCAGTCTGAATCCTAAAGCCATGCATAGCATCTGACTGTGAAAAAAAAAAAAAAATGCTTAACAAATTTATTAGACCACGCAAAGCTGCCCTAAATTAACAGCATTGGTTATTACCAAAATATATATTTTTTATGTTTCTGTAGTAGTTGATCCACGAGAATGCGCAGACTCTTTTATTGAAATGATATTTTTAATGCTAAAATATAATTATTGTTATTCATGAATTTTAAATTGACATTTCACAAAAAAACAGAAAAAAAAGCACGTTATTATTTTCTGATTAAGATGCCAAATCGCAGTTATCTATTTGCATCCCCGTGGAGAAAATTTATTTTTAGTGGTTGAATTTAAAATTCATTAATGGCTACACTAATAATGCCAGCACAGCTTGGTACTGGTAATCTAACAAATATTTTGCCTTAAACACAGCATGGCAATACAGACCAAGGAGAGGCAGTAGCATAAGAAGATGTGTTATAACCATTTTTGTAAATACTTCAAAATCACCATACTCAACCTGCATGCAAAAGGGGCAGCTGACACACCACTGAGCGCAAGGTAAACGGTATGTTCCACACAGAGAATGAAAAAACCCTCCAATTATTCTGTTTAATCAGCAGTCCGATCATGGAAAAACTGGAAACTTTGTTATCTCACCAACTATGTTTTCTTCTTGTTAGCTCATAATTATCTTTTCACTTGTGTGGTCACTTCTTAACTAGACTAAAAATGACTCACATTTTCACAATTTAATTATTATTTCTCAAGAAGTTCTTGTCATTATTGGTGTAATCCTATGCAGATTAATTTAATTAATTTAATCAGTTAATTGCACTTGGTGATTTAAACAGCCAGGAAACCAAAAACACACATAAGCATTTACAGTCTGGAGTGTTTATACTTTAATTTTTTTAAATATCAAACAATGGTTACTGTAATTTTCCAGGTCCTTACAGGACTTTTTAATGTTAACCACTAATTTTAATGCACTGTTGTATATAGTATTTATATTGTGTTTCTTTCAGTATTGTAAACAGTATTATTACAATGCTATAATTTCCAGCAAAAGATGCATTTCTCTTCTATTCTATTCTATTCTATTCTATTCTAAAATCCCAATTTGAGAACATTAAAAAGCATGTTTACAACGTGGCGGTCCTCGGGTGCCGGGGGCCCTGGGGATCTGCCGCCGGCCTGTGCAGGGGGGCTGGCAGCTGGGGGGGGGGACTGGCTTCTCATTGCCTTGGGTTCTCTGGGGCCCTTGCTCCTTGGCAGGGGGGGCTCCATCTGGGACCTCTCTCTCATGTCTGCTGGGGTGGGTGTGCGGTTCTCTTTGGAATGAGTGGCCGCGGGTCTTCGTAGGTCTTGGTGGGCTGCTGGTGGCCTGGGCTTCCTGGGGCTTTCTCTGCCCACCTCTAGCCTCTGATGGGCGGAGCTGCGGCGTTCTGCCCTCATTGGTAAGTACATTTCATGACACAAACACATACACCCAAGTAATAATAACACAAAATGTTTGGTTTGTGTAACCATGCTTCTTCTTTTATTTTGTTTTCCCCACACAATTTTTTAATTTTGCAAATATTGTCAGTATCTTATAGTGATGAACTATTTGGTTTACTTACTTGCACTCCTTCCTGTTTCTTTTTTCTATTCTTTCTTCTTCTTTTTTTTCTTTTTTCTTTTTTTTTTCTTAAACCTGTCAGCTCCAGCACAATTTGTCACATATCATGTAAAAAATAATTAAAATAAAATAAAGGGTCACACAAGAGGAGCCTATAGAGAACCTATAGAGCTCATCATAAAATAGCAAATATGTTTGGCACAGCAATGCATTCAGATCACAGTTCTGTTTGCAAGATCTGCCAGACATGACAGGCTAAAAAAAAAACAAAAAAAAACTGCCAGTCTGGTTTTAGCCTCCATGGGTAGTTCCCCCTTCATGACATCTGTATGGTGGGTGATTTTTTAAATTTATTTTTTAAATAATTCATCCAATATGGGCAGCTGTAGCTGGACCTCTTGACTGTGTCTGCGTGTCTGTCCACCTTTGGTTCTGTTTTTGAATTTTGATAAAAGTTACTTTGTTTTTTTGCAAAAACTTTATCCGTCTCCATGTGTCCTGCTTTTTTGGGCTACTTTTGAAACAAACAGCTATTATACTTTCTTTTCTTTTAAAAAAAATTATAGGTCTTGTATCAGTTTGTTCTTGGGATATTAAGTGATCAACAGGTCTAGACTGGATTACACTATTATGTATAAAGAATATCTCCACCAGCACTGATAAATGCTTTGAGTGAGCAACTTGTGATGTGTGTGTGAAACAAACAGATGCACTGAGGGCGAGAACTCTTGGCAGAAACTGAGCAAAAATGCTAAAGAAGCTGTGAGGATAATAATTAGATGTTAAAAATACCAACTACGCGTTGCTTTTTACACACTGTCTGAATTGATGTTACTGTTTGTTAAATTATAACTAAGGGCATGAAGCTGAATCTGTGAATTATCACACACTCCTACCAGAGACTCACAACATTCAGCTTGGTCCTGTTATCTTTCACTCACTCGAGACTCTGAAAATGTTTAACAAGCTTCCACTCTGGTGAGAGGATCATTTTGAGTTACTAAAACTTAATTTACTTAGTTTCTTAGTTATGGACACCATTATAAAGATAAAATTGTACTCCTCAAAGTCATTAAGATGGGGTAAGACAGTAAAAAAAAGACCAATGTAAGACAATTTTTAAGTGTAGAACCCAAATATGCCATACTGGTTAAGAAGCAAATGCTGATGTACATTTCCAGTGGGAATATTACTATTTTTACTGCACTGTGACTGAAATTTAGTTGCATGTCACTTTGCATATTCAGATTTTACATTAAAAGACTGTGATTAGGTGATATCTTCCAAAGGGGAAAAAAAAATCACCAGTGTTCCAAATATTTTCCAGATATTACAGTTATTTGCAGTTTTTAAAGTTTCTGTTTCTAAAGTCTTTTAAATATTGATTGATAGTTTTCTAAAACCCCAGATCAGTGCAGGCCTCTGGTCATCTGGTTGGAATGGGGTCTTAAAAACATGTTAATGGTTGAGATAAATATTAAGTGCAATGCAGAAATATCCACAGGAGAAAAGAAAACTAATAATCTAAGGGAACATGGCCGGTGCATCATCCACCAAAGCCAATGCCTAATCTCACAGTTTTAAAGAGAATGATCTGCATGACATTTTAATGGTCCTTGCTTTGTTTCACTTCTCCAACAGATAATTTTTATGTCATTTTGCTGACAAAATTATACATTTTTTTCTGTAATAATTGCAATAGTGTTTTTGGAAGCAAATTGAGTCATCACTATTTAGAGAAATATATGTCTCAAATTTGTCTTAGCCCTATTAGAATGCTGAAAAGACGTTCTCATTTTCCTCTATTAATGTTGAATAATAGGTGGTTCTGACATTATACAGCCAAATAACATAAAATTGCAATACACAAAAAAGTGATCAATAATCATTTAATAATAATAATAATAATAATAATAATAAAAACAACATCCAGTTACAGCTAGGGGACTATGTGTTCATTATATTTATAAAAGAAAAAAGCTGAATAGTTGTCATTTTAGTTACTATTTCCTTTCTATTATGCGATATTAAATGAATACATAAAAAGGGAAAAAAGCACTATTTAATGTTGTTTCTTTGGTCATCTTTTTTTTAGTTTATTGTTTTAAATATTTCAGAACTATTAAAAGATTATGGTTCAATTTTGTCTTTCCAGCCTGAGGGCCAGTGCTTGCAGCAAACTCCTCACTGCTTTGTCTTCTTTTGCCCCCACACAGGACATTTGGGTCATCTTGGACAATGACCATTTCTGCAAATTCATTGCACTGCTGGGCTTCAGAGGTGGATGGATCAAGCGTTCAGTGTTCCAAGTGAAGTATGGGCTGAGACAGAAGAATGGCAGTCAAGACATCGTGACCAATCCCATCAGTTCTGAAGGGCAGGGGTTTCAATACTTAAATAGAGATATTAAAAATCCCTTCCTACTCTTAGTCAGGCTCCCACTCCCATCCACTTCATCTCTTCTCCCATCTCAAGTTCAACCCCACCCACAGTGATCAAACATAAACCCCCTGCTTCCTGTGAAATTATGTCTTTCTTAGCATATGAGTCATTGGAGAAATCATCCTGGATTATAAATAGAGCAAGATTCTTTAATAAGAGCCTCTTTGTCTCTTATTAGCAGAGAGGAGAAGCACACAAATTCAGAATTGTACGCATTTCTGCTTGTTTGGGTTAATGGTGTGCTTTGGAAGCAGAAAACAGCAGCAGGGCATCACTCTAATTTATATCCTCTAAAGAAAATAAAAAAGATGCATAGTAAAGAGAAAAAAGCATTAAAGGCATGGCATAAAGTTAGTCATGTTAGCGAGGCATAAAGATTTAATTTTCTAGATTTAGAATACAAGTGTGCTACTAATTAAATGTAAATTAGGTCAGGCAGTTAAATACCCAGTGTGCCTGCCAGACATTAAGGGGATTCTGTGGGTTGTTGGGAAAAAAAACATTTCTTAAAATGGACCAAAAATCCCAATTTCTATTCATCCACTCATCCATCCATTCATTTTCTGCCACTTATCTGGGTTCAGGTGGGACAGCAGTCTAAGAGACGTCCAGACCTCCCTCTCCCCAGCCACCTCCTCCAGCTCATTGAGGGAAACACCAAGGTGTTCCCAAGGCAGCTGAGAGACATAATCTCCCCAGTGTGTCCTGGGGCCTTCACTTGGTAGGATAAGTCCAAAACAGCTCATGTAGGAGGGATCCTAGTCAGATGCTCAAACTGCCTCAACTGGCTCATTTTGATGTGGAAGAGTAGCGGCGCTGCTCTGAGCCCCTCACTGACGCCCAAGCTCCTCACCATATCTCTAAAGGAGAGCCTAGCCACTCTTTTTGAGGAAGACAGCTCTGCTTTCACACAGATCAGTACAACATCCAGATCACTAAAGCTGCCACAGCAATCTGTGTGTCAACCTTCTGCTCCACTCTCCTATCAATTGTAAACAAGACCCCCGATACTTGGGGCAGTGCAAACTGCCCTAGTGCACACTGAAGGTTACTTTCTAATGAGGCCAGAAGAACCAAATTATTGTATCATCAAATTATCTAACCAAATTAAAAATGTCATGGAACGCTGTGCTGTGTGGCAGGCAGGAGGAGGACCCCAACGCAGGATACACAAGACAGAGGAAAAAAAAAAAATCAACTCAGCTTTTATTTGGCAGGTGCAGAACATAAGGCAGGACAGAGCCAGCGGTAAAAATCTGGAATAACAATTACTAAACTAGGGAAACCAGACAGGATGCACACAACATAAAACAACAGGCACTGAAAACACTGGACTTAAATACACAGGACTGATGAGGGAAGAGGAAACAGGTGGGAACACAGGTGATGCTGATTACTTAGATGAGACCAGCGGAAACAAAACTGAACACAACAGACGGAGACCAGAAGACTATCAAAATAAAACAGGAAGACAGAAGGGCGAAACAAAGACACAGACCAGACATAGAATACAGGGAGAACACCAGGAACCAGAAATAACAATTAAACCCCACAAACAAAAGGAACCCAGAACAGAACAGGCAAAATGAAGCAAAACAAAACACACAGGGTCAAAAGGACCCTGGACCATGACAAGAAACAAAGACGTGATCCTGAGGCCACCCAAGCAGAAACCCTCTGCCACTTGGCTGTGCTTAGAAATTATATCCATAAAAGTTATGAGCTGACCTGGTAACAAAGGGGAGCCCTGGCAGAGTCCAGCTCTCCGTGAAAGTGGGTCTGACTTACTACCACCTATCCAAACTAAGCATGCAGAGTCTTGAGGACCTCAGGGTGAATCTAATCCATCCCAGGTGCCTGGCTACTGGAGAATTTTTTTTTTAAATTACAGTAATGGGTGAGTTATTCAATTCAATTCAATTTTATTTATATAGCGCCAAATCACAACAAACAGTCACCTCAAGGCGCTTTGTATTGTGGGTAAAGACCCTACAATAATACAGAGAAAACCCAACAGTCAAAATGACCCCCTTTGGGCAAGCACTTGGCGACAGTGGGAAGGAAAAACTCCCTTTTAACAGGAAGAAACCACCAGCAGAACCAGGCTCAGGGAGGGGCAGTCATCTGCTGAGGGGGGGCTGAGGGGAGAGAAAAGACATGCTGTTGAAGAGAGCCAGAGATTAATAATTAA
>JASGAU010349112.1:0-15156 GCA_030220045.1 Australoheros facetus | reverse complement strand
AAATTGGTTTGATGTTCCGAAACACGTAAGTGTGACAAACATGCAAAAAAACAGGAAATGAGGAAGGGGGCAAACACTTTTTCACACCACTGTATGCACCATCTTACTGTTTTGACCACTACCTGCAGCTCATGGAACACGGATCAACTAGTAACCATCTTTACCTTGGTGTTCAGCTCTTTTTATCTCAGTGCACCGGTATCCTGCAGACACTACAGACACTGTGCCAATTTGTCTCCCACTCTACTCTACCCAACTCATGAGCAAAGACCCAGCGATACTTGAAATCCTCCACTTAAGGCAGTCACTCATTCTCAAACCGTGGACTCAGACTTGAAAGTGCTTATTCTCATCACAGCCTCTTAGCAGCGCCACAACTGGAGGTCATTGCTTGAAGCCAGCAGAACCATGATGCTGAGAACACTGATCCTAACATGCTCTGACCCATAGCTATGCTTAGAAATACTGTCCGAAGGACAGTGAACAGACTGAGACAAATGGCAAACTGTGTACAAATCTGACTGTCAGCAATGTAAGCCAAGCATTTCGTAATCGCACAGAGATCAAGTAGCTCACAACATTAGGCCTCACATCCCGTTCAAGATATCCCTAGTCCAATGCTTTCTCCAAGCCAACAGAACAGTGGGAACACTCAGGTTTGGCCCAGTGAACCACTACCAGAAAATACACAGTTCAACTCTCTTCTCCAACATCCTGGTGTAGACTTTCCCAAGAAGGTTCAGGAGTGCTGTTTTTTTTTTTTGTTGCTTTATCCGTTTCTATTATCACCCCCTTTCTACTCCTAAGAACTATAGTCTATCCTTCATCCACTCTTTAACCACACCATTGAAAGATTAGATCAGTCATCTCTGGAAAGGTTCTAGAAGCCAGAGACAAATGTGTCATCCTGCCAACAAGAGGTTTCAGATCACAAAGTGTTCTTGTGTCATCCCGGAAGGTGACAACAGCTCATTTCATCATCTAGTTTAAAGCACTGATTGCTGTCAGCTGTCAGAAAATGAACTCGAGGAGACAAACAGCAAGCACATTTTGATATTACTTTGGACACTAGAAAAGACATCCAGCTGGCAGATTAAAGGAGGCCTTTTATTTGAAGCAGACAAACCCAAACTTTCACACATCCAAAGCAAAAGTTTTGTTTGCTTCATTCCTGCGCTTTCAGTGTCAAGGAGAAAATACACCTCTTCTTTGAATTGGTTTTCTGGGGCCATCCTGGGATTAATGTCTGCCAGTCATTCAAAGGCAAAATGTTAAACGTACATTAAATATTGCACAAACAGAGGCAAGGCAACATCTGTCTTCATCGTAAATTTGAACATAAAGTTACAAAAGTAGAAGCTGCAGAGAGGCGAGGCAGGGACATAAAGGAAATGCACTTGAACATACAGACATCTATCAGCCAACTTGTGACTGCTACACAGACAAACAAGACATCTGCCATAAATTTTGACTGGCATTATAGGTGCAAAGACACATAAAGGACACCTGACTGTGGAGACAGGCCATTTCAGGACTCATAAAGCTGGAGGAAAGTCAGTGAAATCATAAAGAGTCGACAACACAATGGAGGAGGACTGAGTTGCTGAGCCTCAAACAAAGAGCTGCGTCACCCTGCATTTTGTTTGAGTTCAGCAACAGCTGATGCTATTAAATGAGACAAAAGATGTCCATGAGTCCACTGTGTATGATAACAATACATCATGGCGTTTGGTGGCATGTATGATAACAATAGTTTAAAAAGAAATAGGGTTTCCTCATTCATGTTACTTCCTTTAAGCCTCCATTGGATTCAGTTCTCATCAGCAGTGATGTATTTGTTAATAACTAAGTCATCGTGTGGATACTAAGGGCTGAATGCAGTAGAAAGACAGTAATATAAAATAGGTCCTCTTTGAATCAGGATGTAGGCGTGGAGAAGGTCTGGGGAGCAAGAGCATGTATGGGGTTTGTACTTGAGGAGAAAGACTTTATAGGCGATATGAGACTAGGATACAGTGGAGGTGCATGAAGGTAGGAGTGATGTGCTGCCAGGAGTTAAGAACATATTGCAGCTTGTCCAGGCAGACCAAACGGGACACCATTGTTGTAGTCCAGACGGGAGGTGGTGAAGGCATGAATGAGGGTTTGAACTGTGGAATTTCAGAGTCTGGAGATGTTCTTTAGGTGGCAGAAGGCAGATTTCGAGATGTATTAGATATGTGTTGAGGATGACACCCAAGGTTTGGACCTATGGAGATGGTGAGATGGAGCAACCACCCATATCAAGGCCACTTTACAAAGCAATGACTTGAGCCACAACTAAGAGAAATGAAGTCTGCTATTCACTACATGCCATGATGCCACCAAACGCCATGATGAGCCAACATGCTGGATGGGACGTGACTTTTGAAATGGTGAAAGGGTTTCTTGAACAGCAGCAAATGGTCTGCTGCAGTTTTAGCAGATGATAGAAAGAAGTGGCATCTCATGCAAACAATTCTGGCATTACTCCTAATCTGGAAGACAAATTCACCTTAAAGTTGAAGACAAGGAGAGCAACCTAAAACAGATGACAGAAATAACTGCAGAGGATAGTTTAAATAATAAATAAAATAATTGCACAGGATAGTTTTACTGCATTAAAAACAAAGTAAACCAACATCTTGTGGATAATGGATCACTAAACATCTCCATGTGCAAACCACCCTGCAAAAAAGCCCAAGAACAGATCCGAAGGCACTGTTGATAGATATTTAGGGAAGAAATAGAAACATGATCTACCATCAGCACCCATAGGTGGACATCCAGAAAGCAAGGTCAAGAGTGTGCTGACAGTGTATGAAACCATGCCTGACCTGAGCGCTGAACAAGACCCTCTAACTTGGTGGGAAAAAATGAAAACATCTTCCCCATGGCTTCTGTGAGCTGTGCCTCAGAGTGGGTGTTTAGTACATCAGGGTTCATGTGCAGCCCAAAAAAGGTAAGACTTACTGAGGAGCAAACAACCATGCTTGTGTTTGCAGCAAAAAAAATAGAAGAAATCATTGCAAAGCAAATTCAGGGCAGCGGGCCCACCTAGGTGCTCAAACACTTTTGTGTTGAGTATAGACTGCAGTGCACTGTGTGTTTTTATATTCTGTGCACTTTTCAGCATCAGGCTTTTTGAACATGTGTAGCTAAAAAAACACAGTTTTAAAAATAAGATGATAACTAGTCTGCCGGATGTTATTTGAGCTATCGTTCATTTAATTTTGCTGGTCTTTTCTCATCTGACTGCTGAGTATTTAGTGATCTTACTCTACCTCAGACACACTGAACTAATTGTGGTTGTTGTTGGTTGGCACTTGTTTTTTGAGGGACTCTTTATTTTGCAACATCAAATGAAAAGAACTGATTTCCATTTAAAACACTGATCAAGCCCTAAGAAATGTATTAATTAATGAAAGAAATGTATGAAGTTTTCAAAAAGTCAAAAATACTCCAGAAGAGTTCCAAATTTCAGATACTCTTACAGTATGTCATCTTCCTGTTTGACACCGAGGCTGTAATCTGTTTTCCTGCCGTGACATGAAGCAAAAACGCTACCAACTAAAACCATCATGGCAATAAGATGGAGACCAAGTGGCTTGAAATGGGAGCTGGAATCCCGTCTGTATCGAGCTCCCACACTTGGATAGTTAGTAATGAATGTCAAACAGCAGTCTCATTTGTTTTTGTTTGTTAGCCTTTACAATGTTCCCGTGCACAAGATTTAATTTTACAGTTGGAGAGCTTCATTTCCACACTCGAGGAGAAATATTTCCTTCTTCATCTCATTTTCCCTGTCCGTGAGCTGAGATACTGGCCTGTAAAATACACACACACACACGCACATGCACACGCACACGCACACGCACACGCACACACACACACACACGCACACACACACACACACGCACACACACACCTACACGCACACGCACACGCACACGCACACACACACACACACACACACACACACACACACACACACACAGACACACACACACACTTGCTGTGTGTAATGAACTGTTTGGTTTAATTAACTGGGCGTTTAGACTTCATTGACAAAAGATGAACTAATGACTTTTTCCCCCTGCACTGGTTCTGTGGTGACACTCAGGACTCTGTCATCTTCACATGAAGATGATTTTTTTTTTCTTTTTTACCCATCAGAGATGCTGTTTAAGTGACGAAGAGAAAAATGACCTTACTGTGGTTTTATGAACTTTGGTGTATTTTCGTGTCCCTCTGCTAACCAGTCATACTGCAGTTTACATCCGTGTTTGTGCAAACAGATTTCATATGGTATACCTAATGAAGATCTTTGGAAATCAATAAAAGTATCTGTATTTGTGTCTGCCCAACAATGTAGCCGTGACAGTAGATGATGCCTCAAATAAGAGTGTTGCTGTAATGAAGGTATGTGTTTATGTCACATGCATCTCCACTCCACATGTATCCAAAAGATACAAACCTCCCTCTCTCTAGCGGCTCTTCTGGGAGGACAATGAGGCGTTCTCAAGCCAAATGAGAGAGATTCTCTCCAGTGTGTTCTGGATCTGCCCTGTGGTGTTCTCTCAGACTGGTAAAGCATCCAAGTCTTCCGATCCACTCTCTACCTACCCGTGAACAAGATCCCAATACACTTGAACTCCTCAACTTGAGGCTGACATTTGACACAGCAAATTAAACTTTGGAGAAAATTGGTAACTTGATAATAGAGCAGGTCAGCTTCTAATCACAGAGATGCCGGGCTCATGTTGGCTGGATAAAAGCCTTTTGGATAAAAACAGTAAGGGCAGACAGGCCATGGCAGAGTGTGGCTACTATATAAGAGCAATTTTTATTGTTTCTTAAAGGTGCTGAAGGTTTCTAATATCACTGATGTGCAAGTTTTAGGACTCTGCATCCTTGAAAGCTGCAGAAATGCCCAAAACCAGAATCCCTCACAGCCCAGAAGGTTTTTTTTTTTTTTTCCATATGAAAGCAGGAAGCTTCTGGTGACTTCAGCTCTAAAGCAGGGATGTAATAGACAGCCTGTATGTGAAGTATGTTTGAGGTATGAATGAGAGATTCATCCACAGAAAGACGAGGCTTCTGCTGTTTGCTTTGTCTGCTGAGAATGGAAGAGGACGGCAAGAGCCAGCGGGGAGGAAATGAGCCCGCACTTTGGGAGACTTCCCGATAACTTAAATATCACAGATAATAAGAAGGGGACTGTTCAAGTTTGTCAAACATTTTCAAAGCCTTCACTGCTATACTTTCTATACATGATCAGCAGGGAGGAGAAAGAGACAGGTGGAGGAAGTTTGACAGAGTGATAAGCAATTTATTCCTCAGAATGTGCCGGCTGTACAGATTTATGAGGACGAGCGTCTCTCTCCAGGAGACTGAGCAGCTGAAGGCTTTCATCCTGTTTGGATATAAACTGAAGCAAACTGAAGGAGCTGCAAAGCCGCGGGCTGAGTGAGACGTGGAGTGGAGGGAGGTGATGATGATGATGATGATGATGATGTGTACGGTATATGCTAAGGTCTGTGTTTGGAGCCTGTGAGGTAATACTGAGGGCAATTCTACAGCATGTTTCAAACCTGTTACATTTCTGTGTTGTTAACTAATCAAGATTATTATAATTGAATAACGCTACATATCCTAATTATCTTTATATGGTCATCTCAGGCACACAGATCTGGAAACCCCACACTCCTGCTGTCCAAACTTTCTTTTTAAAAGGGGGCAGCCAATCAGAAGAAAGCAGTATGTTCAGCTGCTCAGCAAGCTTCCAACAGCTGGCCAATCAGAATAAGAAGCTCAAATTTCAGACCGAGACCCGATATCAGGACAATTGTCTGTTTTTTTTAAACTGTGAATCATGCAAAGTTATTCTAGTGCACAAAAGCTCCTCCCACCGGCTGTTCAAAACTTTTGTTTGTGAGCATCAACCAATCAGAGGAACACTGGCTTAAAGAGGCAGAGCTAAAAGCTTGTTTCAGAGAGAGGATGACCTGAAGGGCTGCACTAAGGCCACGCTTAAGACAAATAAAGATGATCTTGACCTGTGAATCATGCAAAGCCACTTTATTAGAGTCTGTATATGGAAGTACATGATTACTATTTATCACATTTGCTTTTCTTCTGTCACTTCCTGTTGCCATTCTTCTGTTGAATGTCAAAATAAATGGAAAATTACCCACAAAAAATAATATGCAACAATGAGAATGTCATTATAAGTTCAGAGGGTGAAGGTTTATGTGTAGACTGCAGGGTCAGTTATTCACAGATAAAAGCTGAAAGTGAAAAGTTTTATTCTAAAATCTTGTTTCTTCTTCATTAGTTGTTAAATGTGTAAATTCAGTCGATATTGGGAATAAAACTAATATCATAATGTCTGAGATTTTCTAAGATTTGACCGGCACCAATCCGGGATTTTCCACAGAAAGACAAACAGCCTTCTGGTAAGATTGTGTGCGTGGACACAGACGCTGCGTGTGTTTTTATGAATCATCAGGATTTATAAAAGCTGTGAAATGGCACAAGCATCTTGTTGAACACTTATTCTGATTTCACGTCGTTTCCGTTGTTTCTCCTCAAGTGGGAGAGAATTGCAATTTAATGTGGCTTTGCTTTTATGCAATTCAAACAGCAGCAACATAAAGGCTTTCCCATCATGGCGTACATTCAATCTATTTACCCGACACTTACTGTGATGATGTGATGGTGATTGCGTGGAAAAGACTGCACTTGAACGTCTTCCCAAGCTCTTGCTTTGTAATAAATAATCCAAGGTCAGATTGAGCAGTGATGTTTCAGGGTTAATGTTCCCTGTGTCTACACTGAAATGCATCCTTCAACCTTTAACACACAGTAGGCATGCTTATGAAAAATGGAAGCCCTCCTCAGCGTGTCGTTTCTGTATCATATGGGTATGAAGATACAGTGGAGGGTCAGCAGCACCACGAGCCCAACCTCTTCATTTCACACTGTCTGAACATTATTCATGAAGCCGAGCCATAAGTGGCCTTTTTTCCTCCCAAAGTGCTGCTTGGAGAAAAAGACCAATTCTTCCTCATATTTGGCAGCAAGTCTCATATTTTATTCTTTTGGTGCTGCACATGCTGAGCCTACTTAACTATTCATGCAGACACACACAGGTCACATAAAAACACAGATATGCTACCTTCTAGGTTCTATTGTTATTCAAATACACTGGCACAGTGAAATACCATGTAAAAAAAGTGCAGTCCAAGAATAAATTCATAATGTGGTTTTATTCTTTGACCCCACCGTGCATATTTCTAACCAAGCTGTTGGTTGCTTTTGAAGCAGAGGTGGCTCAGAAGTGTGGAGTCCTGAATTATCTGCTGCGCTCTTCAGCTCAATTATCTGCATCCATAGACTGGACGGGTGCACAGACACCTGCTGATTGGTGATACTGCTGTGTTCACACTGTGGGCATCTGCAGTGATGTGGTGACCAAAGATCAGTTGCTGGGCCTGTTTGTTGCTTCCTCCCTTTCACGTTCTAATAATGGCTCCTCCTATCTAACAAAGGAACTGACTTTGCCTGCTTAGGAGCCTATATAATCTGGTTTCCTTCCAAGAAGGCCCTCTCTCCTCCCAGAAGGCTGGTGCCTTTTAGGCATCCAACTTGGTCTTCATTTACTTTGGTTTGATTGAGCCATAGTCATTGCTAGTTTGTCACATGTAGCTTATAGGTTAGCACCTTGTTTCTTATTTTCACCTTTTCTCAGATCATGATTAATAAATTGTCTTAGTGAAAGATTTTACTCTGTGGCTTTATGTCACAAAGAAGCCGGGTAACTGGACCCAACTCAACTGGTTGTATTCTGGTTATCTGCGGTCTCTGCAGCAGATCATCTGCCTCCATCTCATCCTATCCCAGCATCCTCCTCTGTCACACCAACCCTCTGCATGTCCTCCTTCACTACATCCATGAATCTTCTCTTTGGTCTTCCTCTTTTCCTCCTGCCTGGCAGCTCCATCTCCAACATCCTTTGTCCAAAATATCTACTCTCTCTCCACTGCACATGTCCAAACCATCTCGGCCTTGTGTCTCTAACTTTGTCTTCAAACTGCTCAGCCTGAGCCGTCCCTCTGATGGACTCATTTCTAATCCTGTCCATCCTGGTCACTCCCAAAGAAGACCTTAGCATCTTCAGCTCAACCTCCTGTCTTTTTGTTAGTGCTACGTCTCCAGACTTTGCATCATAGCAGCAGGGTTCTAGCCAGCTGTTATCTCCCAGCGCTGCACTGGGATGAGGTACTCCACTATCAGAACTGTTCACTATTACCACAATTAGCACCCCCCATCCTTCTGTCACAAATCACCAATGACAGTCATCTCCATCCACTCCACCCTACCTTCACTCTCTTCCTCACCTCTCTTGCATTGTCTGTTGCTTTGGTTGGATTCTGGTCATATTCCCATATGAAATCAAGGCTGTGAAGCTCCTGATCACTATCCTCATGTCACTATTTGTGACTGACTTTCTTCTGGCTGATGTTACCTAAAACTAGCTTACTGGTCAATCTGGCCAATCTTACTAGCTAACCTTAGCTTGTTTCTTTGCTGACATTGTGGTAAAACTCTCTGCAGCCTGTTTCGTCCTTATGTGAGTCTGTGTTGCACTGGAAGCTGCTTGTTTGGTGATGTTAGTGTGATTAACTCCATTTCTGAGGTTAACAAGTGTTGCTCATTGTTGACGCTCGAAGCAGAAAAGAGACACTGAGACAAAATACTCGGATGGATTTTCTTTTAAAATCCAAATGATGTGAAGCTCACTGCTTTCAAGCCTTTCACACAGAACGCAGTCCAAATGCAAGGTGTCATTTATATTATTTATTTTCATTTTATTTTTTCCACACTCTCCACATTGAAACTGTCAAATGATTCCCCTTTGATGCCACAAAGCTGCACATTAGATATTTTGCATCATGTTAGGGGTATCTTTTTAGTTGTGTACTATATAATTAAAGTTTATTATAATCTTCCATCAGTTATTAACCTGTGTACGGGCAGACAGACATTCAAACGTTTTTGCACCGGTAAAAATTCACGTTTGACCCACAAATATACAAAAGCAGATTTTCTTCAGCTCACCGCGGCATGGCAATATCAGTGCCTGCTCGTGTTATTTATTCAGGAAACGGCAATTCTGCTGCTGTCTGCCGTTACTATGGTTACTCATTGCGCTTAGTGGCCTTTCTCATCTGCTGTGCAATGCTTAACAGTCTCAGTCAGGTGTTGCTGCAGCCAGTCAGAGCGGAGGTTGACTTCTAACACACAATGCAAGGACTGCGTTAAGAGGAAGAACATGTCTGCCGTGCAGAAACGCGCCGCTTCCTCCTCCACTAAAATATTTACACAGCATCGTGGGAAATGCTTCAAAAGTTCTCTTTTTTTCCCATTCTCTCTATTTTTTCCTGGTCTCTGCCTTTTTGTGTTTCTTTTTTTTTGTGTTTCTGTTGCATGTAGATTATTCCCTCGCCTGGGGTTTGTCTTTCTCCTGCACTTTGGATGAAAACATTGCCAAACCAGCATTTCATAAAGCTGTGTTTATGGATGCACCGTGGACAGAACAAGCGAACATTCAGCATGTTAATGATTTGGTCTGAAAAACTTCAGGAGACCCTTCTCAAACTCCATCCCCCTTCAGATAAGTTTGAATAAAACCAGTCTAACACCTTGGCATCACATACATCACCAGTTTTGGCACAGAATGCAAAAATGATGGATGGAAATCCATCAGTGTTTCCCACGCACCTGCTTTGCTCGAACGGGATATTAAACTTGTGGAAAGATTACCTGATAATGCAGCAGGAGACTGAGAAACACTGACAATAGTACGAACCAGCCCAAATCCTGTGAAAACTAACAGAACTTTTTTCCTTTAAAAAAAAAAAAAATTATATATTAAAGGATCAGTCCAGGTTTTTTCATCCTCATGTAAATTAATATTTCTATTGTGTCTCCAAGGATCAGGGTGAATTTAGACTTTCCATTTTAGAGATTTCAGACATGAGAGGTCGCACAAATCTGCAGCCCAGAAGTCAATCATGAAACAAATAAAATCTAAATCGCGATTAGATTTAGTAATTGAACATGACATTTGCTAATTATGACAGCAGTGGGCTATACTGTAGCAGATCTAATCTTTAATCTAGCTGCTAAAGTTTTTGACCTGCCCAAAAAATCTTGAACACAAAAATGACGAAGAACAAATGAAATCAACGGTTCAGCACTTCCGAGCCTGTTTTTAATGGTTATGATGAGTTTATAATCACATATTTTAATTTCCTTCACATAATCTTATTTGCATTTTTGAAGACAAAACTTTATTGTGTCACAAGCGAAAGTTGCTGCAAGTTGAACTTTCCTGCTGGACGGCTCTGTGTTGTTCTGCTGGGCTTCTGCTGTGCAAACACACCGTTTCAAAACTCTCAAATGCTTCACAACTTTCTGAAGCTGCAAGCATTTATCTTTATTTTATCCAGAAATAGCGTGAAATAAGGCCCCAGTGAGTGCAGAGCAACAAAGTGGAGAATCAAAGGAAAACCAAAATATCGACCGCGCAGGTCACTGATGTTTTCTTGGCATCTTCCTTTCGTGTGAGAAGCAGGTCAGAGTCTCTCCTGTCCCGCTTCTGAACTGGGTCACTGAGTTTTGCTTTGGACTTAAAGGGGGTTTTGACCATCTTCTCTTCACCTGCCTGCAGCAGTCTGAGGCTTTCAGTTAATAACTGACACACACACACACACACACACACACACACACACACACACACACACACACACACACACACTTTTATTCCTCTCTTTTCCACATTTTTTTGTGTGTGTGAATGTGAATTATGTCAAACATTAGATACATGAGCATGTGTGTATTTTCCCAGAATTTAATCCCTGTAAGCATGGCGGGTTTAAATCAGGCTTAACAACACAGGCCGTGGTTCGGGTGTTACCTCCTCTCATCAAACCATAATCCAAGCTGATGATCCCAACAAGATAACGGCCTTGAAGATGGATTTCTTCCTTCTATGAAGGGCTTCGTCTTTAGCGTTTTATCGGAGAGGTATTTGCAGTGATTAGAGTGGGGACTCGTTTGGTTGGATGATCAAAAATGAAGAGATTTATGCTGAGATGAAGATGATCTAAGGAGATTTTGCGGCACTCAGTGGTGTTGAACTTGTGAGGTCAGAGTGAGAAGAAAAGCAATGATTCACAAAAGACAGAGAGGAGTGGCAACAACTTTGGGAAAAAAGGAGGAAAAGTGGAAAGGTGCCCAGTGGAGATTTCTTGCAAGCAAACTAAGTTGTGTTTAGTTTCTGTGCTACTCACAAAAACACACAGCGTTGAACAAAGTGATGAATTCTTTCTTTTGGGGCTGCCTGATACAGTGTATCAGACACTGACAGGCTGAGTGAGTTTCCTTCCAGGGCTGCTGGATAATGGTACAACCACAGTCAGTTATTGTGGTCAGTTTTCTTGGCAGTTTTCTTACACACAGGGGCAGCTGGTGCTTCCTGCTGGGGGGAAACTAATTTCAAACTTGAGTAAATTATTATTCAAGCCGTATAGATATGTATGTCTTAGCCTCTTTTATTGTTTTCCCCATGATTGCAGACATAATCATGGGGAAGACTAGTGACCGATGAGAAATGCTCTGCTTTACTGTGAATTCCTACATCAGTGCAGCGTGGCATGGATCAGCTTGTGGCTCTGCTGAGGTGCCACTTAAGATCAGGTTGCTTTGATAGAGACCTTTAGCTCATCTATATTTTTGGTTCTCATCTTCCTTTCAACAATACTTCATTCTCTGTGGGATTAAGGCCAGGCAAATTGGCTGGTCAGTGAGCCGCAGTGATAATGTGGCCAACAAACTATTTGGTAGTAGTTTGGCATTTGGAGGAGTTGCTAAGTCCTACTGGAAAAGGAAATCAGTATCTCCATAAAGCTTGTCAGCAGATGGAGGCATGGAGTGTTTTAAAATCAGCTGCATTAGCTTTGGCTTGATCAAACACATGACCAATCACCTCCAACGCCAGAAGAAGACACACCATCCCAGCGTGGAGACTTCACACTGGACTTCAAACACTGTGGTCTGTGTGCCTCTCCTCTTCCTCCAGACTCTAGAACCTTGATTTCCAAATTAAATGACAAATTAGCCCAGGTAAGATGCTTCTGATATTGTCTTTGGTTCAGGACTGGGTTGATGTTAGGAAAGCGACAGTTGTAGCTCCTTTCCTGAACACTTCCGTGCACTGTGGCCTCCGTACACTCCTTGTGAAGCTCTCTAAAATTCCTGAATCCACTTTTCCTGGCAGTCCTCTCAAGGCTGCGGTCATCTCTGTTGTCTGTGCACCTTTTTCCTACCTTCCCCTTCCAACTTTCCATTAATATGCTTTGATGCAGTACTCTGAACAGCAGTGACCTTCTGTGGTTCATCCTCCATGTGTGTGTGGGGGGGTCTACAATTGTCATCTGACAAATGTTAGGTCAGCAGTCTTCCCCATGGTTGTGGGTGCATGTGTTGAACCAGACTGAGAGATACATGATGTTTATATTGCCTGAACAAAACAAATAAATAGTCAAATAATTTGAGATACAGGATTTCCGATTTTGAGGTTTATACCATGAGATGCTTGAAATATCGCACTTTATTGTGTAATTAATAGATAATATTTTTACATTTACCTTTATGAATTAAATTTTAAAAATTGCACTATAATTGTGGTTAATAATGACATCGGTACTGAGCAGAAGAATCCTGCAGCACTGCTCACAAGGATCCCAAAGTATTATAATAACATGTCAAACAACTTTGGTTTCAGCAAAAAAAAAAAAAAGGGAAAAAAAGTAATGAAACATTTGTTTGTTTGAATAAGCAAATACTGAATTATGTCTAAACAAGCTTTCCAGGCCCACACAATCTGCTCAGACGCTGTGGCAAGCAGCCGGTCTCCACGCTGAAGTGTAACGTTACTAAATTGCCTGGTAAAATATTGAAAGTAGTTCTGGGATTGTGGGAATTATTCCCAATCTTGCAGTGGATGAAAAAATACATATTTGCTTCATCAAAAGTTTGACCCTCAACTACAGAAATAAACAAGATTCAGAGCTGAGTTGTGTAACAATGATTAAGGGTCCCCTGAGTGGCAAGCATTACTGCTGAGCAGCTCAAAGAGCCAGGTCCCAAAATGAGACATTTTTGGCCGCCGAGGCCTGGAGAATTAAAGACAAGTTTCCGGCTCTACTTTCCTTTTTTCCTGACTCTGACTCTTTTCATAAGAGCCTACAGTCCGGGTTCATTAGAGAATATCTGCCTCAGTGACTCAGCATTTGAAGAGCGGTGACATTGTTCAACATTTTCTGTCAGAATTATCTTCATATCAGCCGTCTTTGATATTTCTCCCATTGGTGGCATTGAAAGAAGGCAGAAGCCTGAATACTTCTCGCCGCTCAGATGTGAACAGCTCTCTGGTGGCCCACACAGGAACGAGAGGAGCTGTTTTCATCACCGCGTGGGAGGAACCTCCTCTTTAATGAGCTGAAACCAGTTAAAAGACTTTGGATCATAACTGGCTTCAAATTCTTAAAAATCTCACTGAGGAAATGAGTCATCACAGCTTTGGTTTGTCTTTTTGAGTTTTATACTCACTTCATCGCTGGTGTTGCATTCTGCCAGGACATAGATTTTATTACCATCATCAAACACATTTAGTTTTTCCACATAGACATGGACGATCTACCTTCCAAAACACCAACTTCAATACTCCTACACTCTCCGGCAAAACCATTTGGATCCTTTTGCCTTCAGAATTTCTTTAATTTTTCATGTATGAATTCAACAAGGTGCTGGAAACATTCCTCAGAGAGTTTGATCCAAATTGACATGATAGCATCACACTTGCTTCAGATCAATGAAGCAAATCGCCCGCTCCACCATATCCCAAAGGTGCTCTTTTGGACTGAGATCTGATGACTGTGGAGGCTGTTTGAGTACAGAGAACTCACTGTCATGTTCATGAAACCAGTTTGAGGTGATCTGAGTTTTGTGACATGGTGTGTTATGCTGCTGGAAGCAAACATGAAAAGATGGTTACAAAGTGGTCATGAGGGGATGCTCAAGGTCAGCAACAGTACTCAGGTAGTCTGTGGTGTTTAAGTGATGCTCAGTTGGTTGGATCCATGAATTTAGTGCAAAATTCTGACCCTATCATCCAAATTTCTCAGCAGAAATCAAGACTCTTGACGCCAGACAACATTTCTCTAATCGTCTATTGGTCAATTTTGGTGAACGTGTGCAAATATTCAGCTTCCTGTTCGTAGCTAACTGGTCTTCAGTGTCTTCGACCTTCTTTAGGAGATATGTGGTCCTCACAGTTGCTGAACTACAAACATATAAGTTAACAGAATATGATGAAACATTTTTCTGCAGAATGAGTACTTTACCTTTTAATACCTAAAACTTGAAGTTTTATTTATAGTAAACAGATATATATTCATGATCAGTACAGAAGTAATAATCAGAACATGGATCCATCCGGGGAGGAGAGCGAATCTGGGCAGCGTGCAGCAAGACTCAGGAGAAACAAATAAACAAGCAAGAATCATAAATCATAAAACAATATGTTTTCATCTGATTCAGTTTGTCTTGCCGGTTGTTCTGCCTTTTGTAAGTTATAAGTTACACCGTACACAGTTTTTGTAAAACCGCCCTAGGACTCCCTCCAGTTGTTGTTTTATAGCATTGTTTTTGGTTACAAAAATACAGGAAGTAGACAGATTCAAGATGGCGGAATGTAATGCCGAGTGTTTGTGAATTAGGCTAATATCAATCTTGAAACGTTGTTGTTTTGGACAAGATTTGTTCTTTTACAATGGTCAAAAGTGGACAATGGTCAGAGGCCATTCTTCAATAAAGCAGCAAAACGGAAAGAGAAGTTTCTTTATTGGAGCATCGTTATCTAGCTGTCTAGCTGGTGAAAACGGCAAACTCAGAGCGAGGACACCATACCGGTGTTGTGCCAAAAAGTGATCGGCTGCCATAAAGTGATTTTCGATGTTTCTGTGTGCTTTTATGTGTAATGTATTTGCTTATATTGGTGAATAGAGT
>JASGAU010349111.1:8947-32828 GCA_030220045.1 Australoheros facetus | reverse complement strand
GGAAACGTTTTCCTCCACCAGCATCACGTCATGACCTGGCCACTATCCTGCAAGAAGAATGGCTTAAAATCCCTCTGACCACTGTGCAGGACTTGTATATATCATTCCCAAGACGAATTGACGCTGTATTGGCCGCAAAAGGAGGCCCTACACCATACTAATAAATTATTGTGGTCTGAAACCAGGTGTTTCAGTTTCATTGTCCAACCCCTGTATGTGCCGTTTTGCGGGAGAATCCATCCTGTTATTGGGCAAAGAAAATGGTCATTGGTTTGACATGTCTCTTTTGCTCTATCATACACAAGGACCACTCACTCCTGATTGCATTGCATGGCAGAGAAACTTGTTGGTAAGATAGAGCTTACCTGATGGTAGCACTCAAGATAAACAGGGGCCTCGAAGAACATTGACATTGCTGACACTGCTTGTGCTCTTTTCTGGTGCATTTGTAACGCAGATTTCTTCCAAGTAAAGCAAGCTGACTCTTAAATGGTTACTCAAGGATGAGTGGTCATATTCTTCCTAACATCAGCTGCGTTTGTGCACAGCTTGTTCTAATACTATAATTAGTAGGAGTATCATTACTATTATTTGTCCATCAATCTGAGCTTGTATGTGAAGTCTGGCACTGATTTTGCAATTTCTAAAATTAATAAGTTTTTTTTTTTTTTTTAAATCAAATTTTTGTGACTGCAATTTTAGCATTTATGCTTCAGATTTACAGCAGACCTCCAGCTGGAACAACTGCCTCTCCCACTTAAACTGTGTAGCTGTACAGTAAAGACACTAGGGGTAAGTCAAATCCACCTTCTAAAGCCAAAGTTAGCTTCTCTTATGGTTCACTGGCTTTCACGGATTTGAACATTTAGGAGTTGAAATAAGTTTGACATTTTTGGGGTCTTCTAAGCTTTTTAAGTGTGGAACATGTCCTCAAGGATGCACCTAAAAAAGTGCCAGATTACTGACGGCTGTGTCACAGCCGAGACATTTTAGGGTGAACCCCATATCTGAAGTAATCAGTAACACGTTGTAATAACCATTGCTAATAAATGGAGAATTGATAATGAACCTTTAGTTAATAGTTAATTACTGGTGATCAACAATTAAATTATAAGTAAAATTGCTTACTAATTGATAAATGATTCATAAATTATGTTTATAATACTTGTTTTAAAGAACATATAATTATCCATTGTGTCCTGTTTCACACTTTCAATCTTCTGACTAATTAGGTTCAGGCAGCAAGAGTATTTGATTAGGTTTAGCCTACAAGAACTTATGACTAAGACTTGTCTCACTATTGCATCTTGGGACTGATGCCAAAGGAAAACAAAATAAGGATTATTTGTTTTTAATTACACAAACTAATGACACAAACATGGATTATTAGCTACAGACAGATAAAACACACAGGTTCTTGAGAATCACTATGATCTCTCAGTGTTATGATCACCATGAATTTTTCATCATCATCATCAACAAAAACTCACACTGTGAGCAATTTGAAAAGACTTTTAAGAGGTGAATTTCACAGTAAAAAGGATTCATTATTTTAACCATAAAAATAAAAACAAAACTTTAAAGACAATTTAATAAGGTCCCACTAGAAGGTCAATTATTGCTTACTGGGAAGACTGGGAATAAACCTCTTCTATCATGCAACCGTTCCCCGGCCATCTCTTGTAGTTTCATGTAGCTATAAAACCTCATACAACTCCAGTCTTATCATTTCTGATTCTGCACTCTATGCTTGCCTTTATTTAAACACCAGACCGCATCATTATTCAAGAAAATTTCATCCACAAGTTAAAAATCAAATGTATTCAAAGCTGGACTGTTTTAGCTTGAAATGTGGATCTTCTTAAAGGAAGAGGTCCAAAAGTACCATAATAAGTTATCAAGCATCAGATAAATCTTATCAGGTTTCCGTTTTATAAAAATACGAGACTGTACCAAAATATAGCATTTTGCATACCTTGAACAGGATTTCATATTGGCATATTTAACCAGCTTCTCTACAAGAAACATGGCTAAATAGTGACTGCAGATTTAACTGTAGAATCACCAAGCAGACTCAAATAAACCAAACAACATTAAACCCAAGCAGCATTTTTTTATGCCCCTTGAACAGTTACCCTGGGCTTTTCCAGGTCTTAAATTTACTGCCACAAAATGTCAATAAGATCAAAGTTCAGCATGATCTAATGAATCCCTTATTTAATATGCACACTGGCCCTCCTCCGTTTCTCCTTCTTCCAACCTTTTTTTTTTTTTGAGCCATTAATTTAATGTGGCATATCATCAGCGATGAAATCTTCATAAATAATCCTTGTTCTGTATCACTGGACCATGAGCTATAGCCATATTACGACTTTACTGTTGTAATTCGATTAGCATATTTTCTGTCTCCTAGAAATTCTTGTCTGGAGACATGTGACATCAAACACTATGATCTCAGGCAATTTACAGCACCACATGCAGTGGGTGTAATGTTAATTTTTAAGCACTTTGGGTGGCACTAAAGCAGCACCTTGTATGTACTCGATTGATCTTTCTCAGGTCTCTTTTTTTTTTTCCATTTTCAAGGCAATGGGCATAAATTGTCCTGTGTGTGTGAAGTTAGTTAACTATATTGATGCTATTGAGTTGTCACAGCGTCAAGGCTGATTTCATTATTGAGTGAGGGAGTTGAGAATGTAGATGTCAACACATTGGTTGCCAGCTTGCTGATTTATTTTGGCATAAATCTATACTGTGATTTAAATAAAAGCATCCCTCAAGCCCAGAAATAGACTATGTATTAGTTTGGGGGAAAGTCATTTCTCTTTACCTTAAGTCCAACATCTAGTTTTGGAGGTCATTCACTGAGGTTTTCCTCTGATTCTTTGTTAGTTTGGAACCAAAAAAAGGTTATACACATGAACTTAACATCCTGCTGGTCATCTTTCTAAATATCTGGTTAGCACAGATAATATCATATTTCTGTCAGACTGCCCCAGGGCAGCTGTGGCTACATTAGTAGCTTACCACCACCAAGTATGATTGAGGTGTGAATGAATAGTACATGAAATTGTAAAGCGTCTTTGGGTGTCTGGAAAAGCGCTATATAAGACAAATGCATTATTATTATTATTATTTCTCTTTAAAAAAAATTTTTTTTTTTTTTAAATTAATGAATTCACTTTATGATGAACTTGCAGTGCAGGGACTGATGCTAGCATGAACAGGAAGCAAAGACCCAGTGAACAAGAAAATGAGGTTGTGGTAAAGGCAGACGTGAAGGGGACACCCACAGACAGGAACAGACACAAAGTATCACATTACTGCCTCCGGCAGCATGTCAGGCGGTCTGAAGGGAGGGACGAGGGCTGGACGAGATCTGATTAATGAGTGTTACTGGGTGGTGAAGAGTTTGTGTCCCCAGTCACCCTTGAGTCACCAGCACACTCAATGGCTTCATCAATTTGTAGCCATTATAGACAAGAATGGATGCGGGAGTGCAAGGGGGGAGGTAAGGACTGAGAGGTGGAAACTAGCTTCTGCTACACCATCTGTGGATAGCTGAGCAAGTAGTAATCACTTCTTTCAGATTGTAAACCTAAATGCAAATGTGCTGAATCTGGCCACTGACCTAAAGTGCGTGTTTTTATAAAAGTTGTAATTTCCTCAAATTTGCTTGGACGTGAACTAAACTTGTGTCATATGCGTGGTTTACATTATTAGCTGCCAAGACAAAAAATGGACAGTGGAAATAATTAAATTTAGATGAATGAACAAGAATGAGCAGGGTGCTAAATTGCTAAGGGTAACTAGGCTGCAAAGTACAGCTAACACTGCTGGGAACTACCCTATCAGCTGGAATTAACATAAAGGCTACCCTAATAATAGTGATAAATGAGAAGTTCACAAAAAAGATCACCAAAGTTCTGCAATTTAACCTGGGGGTTAAATTAATTTCACAGTTACACCTTCATTAGAGTTGAAGTTTCAACTTAACAGAAATTAAAGGATAACTTATAGATCTACAAAGTCAATTAATACCCATCTTGTGGAGATACTTCCTTTCACTGCAAAAATAATGATATATGCCTGCCAATGACCCCATACATATCATAGCTCCATGTTCACTGTGCAAACAAAAGTTGGCATGTTTGTGTGTGCATCTGCGTATTTGAGTGATCTTCACACAGGTTATGTGCGAACACAAGCAGATGTGGAAGCGATATGGATAAGCAAATAGCTTCACACACATCGTTAGGTGCTCATTTACAGACATTAGGCAGGAAAACAGGTAGCTCAGAAACTAACAGGTGTGTGAGTTTATTTGCCTCAATGCATATAAATTATTTGTGACATACAAGAGCTGTGAATTTATACATTTCAGTGTCATGTATGGGACAGTTTTGCCAACTGTCCATCTTGCCATCAGCTTCCTCTTTCATTTTTGCTGCCCTCCACACATCAGGTCCTGTTACTACATCACGTTGTAGTTGTACTAGTTGTACTGCATATTACTGTAACTAATTAATTTGTTCAGACTGCCATTAGATGAAAAAAATTGGCAGAAAAGACGTGGAAAAAGAAGACAAACAGAGGAGCAAGATATTGAGCAAAACAATAATGACAGAAGACACAACATACAAGCAGGAGATCAGTGAGGAAAATTAAACCTCATCCTCAGTGTGGCACAACATGCATCAAGCAGTGACAGCCCCTCCTCTGAGCCTGTCAGTCCTGCCTATGTTGAAATGACCAATTAAACCAAAGCTAATTCTCTTCTTAACCCCTGGAAAGCCTCTCAAACACAACTTCATCCTTTAACCCTTCACACGCTGGAAATTCCCGCACCACAACCAGGCGTTATCAGCTTTAAAATATAATTGGCTGCCATTTTTAATTGCAACATTCAGAGGCTGCCTTTTAAATTGCGATTAATGTTCTGTATTATTCCCAGTGCATTCAGATTTGGTTAAAGTCTCATTGCACTTAGTGAGTGTTCAGCTAAAGTTAAAGGTAAAATAAAAATAACAATAAAATGTTGGAAGGATGATGGGGACACAGTGTTTTATTATTTTCCAAAATTCAAAAGTGTTCTTGGAGCCCAGTACTAAAAACATATAGTCAGTGGTTCAATTTTCCTTATGTGTGTCTTTTGATAACTTCTATGCCTCTTTTTTGGGGTCTGTTGACTGACACATTTAAAAAATCCAATTGTTGGATTGGATCTACAGTGCTGTGAAAAACTATTTGCCCCATTCCTGTTTTCTTTTCTTTTTTCTTCTTCTTTTTTTCCCATTTTTTTTGCTCACATTACATCTGGCATAAAACTAACAGGATTTCATAAAAAGAACATCATACCAAGAGTTAAACATGGTGGTATTTTGATGGCCTGAGGCTTCTTTGGAGTTTATGCTAGAAAACTCTCTATTGTGGGTGAATTAACACAATTCTGCAAAGAAGAGTGGGCCAAAGTTCCTCCACAGTGATGTGGAAGGCTCATTGCCATTTATCACAAATGCTTGCTTGCAGATCTTGCTGCCAAGGATGACACAACTAGTTATTAGGTTTAGGGGGCAATTACTTTTTCACAGAGGGCCAGATAGGTTTGGGCAGGTTTTTCCTCTTAATAAATAAAATCACCATTTAAAAACTACATTTTATATTTACTTGGGTTTTCTTTGTCTAATATTATAATTTGCTTGATGATCTGAAATATGACAAAAACTAAGAAATCAAGATACGTTTTCACAGCACTGTATATCTGTAGGCGTTAAGTTTATGTTTAGATGCCCATGGTTTAAATTAAGAACAAAACTTAAAAATCATGAAATAAATAATAAAGACTCTGCTCTGTGTCTTCAGTATAAAAAACAAAAGATTCCAGCATTTCCTCATTTATCCAAATTGCTTTCAACCCATTTATCACCATGTAGGTCACTTCAGGACGCACTTTCATACAGAATGCAACACCCCCACAACAGCCAGCTATGCAATATTCTAAATCTGCAACCTAAACTCATTCCCAGAGTTGTAAGCCTCTGCATCTGGTCTTTTTATTTAATCTTCCTCGCTCAACAATAAAGGTATATTTCATCTCGGTGTGTCAGGTTCTAGACCAATCAGAGGAGAAGGGGAACAAAAAAAAATCAAAGCTATGTCACACAAGGTTACTGCAAAGACTTATATGTTTCCTTCATAACCTAGCACTTAGCCTTACACACACAATCTTTCACACACACACACACACAACACACACATGCTACTGATTAAACACCACAAACATGGATTGGTGGGAGTGTCTGTGAACCACAAGGCTAATTGAACTGTCTCCGTGCTGAAAAGAAGGCGTATTAGTCATAGAAAAATGCATATAAGAAAGGACAAGAAGGAGGTGGAAAGGCAGAAGATGAGAAAAGGAGAGATGTCTGTTAGATTTATATTCATGTTTGAACGCCCAAACAAAGATATCATGCTGACATGATTTGGTGATACACTATCATATGTTTGATTTTTCCTTTACTAGATTTTAGTTTTGTGTAGATACGTGTCAATGCACCTTAGTTTGGTTGTTGATCTTTTGCTCTGTTTCGGGCTGAAATATCTCAGGAATTGGATGTTCATGTTCCCTAATGTTTTAATGTTTTACGTAGCAGTGAAGTACTCCAAAACTTTGCCATGTGACGCAGTGTCGGCAATATCGGGGAAAAAAAGAAACTGTGCAACAAGATAATGAGGTGATTCATGTATTTACCCAGAAACAGATCTTCACTTAATTACTATTTATAGAAATACCAGTTTTGTATAAGACTTTATACAAGTTAGCACAGCCTTCATATTGTTGTATTAAAGAACATGTGGGTGATGAGTATTTTTGAGAACCTCACCCTCAAGAGCAAGCAGTCTGGGTGTCCCACAGAGCAACAGATGTTTAACTACTCTCCTCAGCCACTCCTTTGCTGCCCAGTCACTGCCCCTGTCTTTGTGTGCTAACCAGCTCTACATGTGTCTGTCTCCTCCTATCATTCACGGACCTCTGTTTAGGAGTAATTAGCCATGTGCCTCCTCTCTCCCTCCACTTCTACCCTGAAGCCTCATCTTATTGTACTGTCATCTCACCGTTAACTGTGCTAAGTAATAATCATCCAATCTCAACTCTCCTCCTCCCGCATCCCCTCCTTTCCCTCCTCTCCTCCATCCCTCCCTCTTGTCCCCCTCATTATCTCCTGGTCTGAGTTTTGAAGGCTGTCATTAATCAACTCATTTTGAACAATGTTGAACCTTGCAACCCTGAACACCCACCACTGCTCAACTAGGAAATGTTCCATTCCCCTGCGGTCCATTAGGCCAATCAGAGCAAAACTAGAGTATGACAAAAGATACAATAGAAACCAAAAGCAGATATTAGACTAGATACCACAATAGGACACAGACAGCTGGAGAACAACAGGCTTTATTATGTTCTATCTGTTGGGAATTTGGGGGAATTTTCTTCTCAACCTAATGTCTCCTGGGATACATGGTCAAATTTTACTCTACTAAAATTCAGAGTGTCTTAATCTGTGTGTGACTCTGATATCTAGCAGTGGTTGCATGGTTTTGACATAGACTAGATGACTATGTACTGTATATATTATATTCTCTACTCATAGATGATACGGCAAATTAAACTGGACAAAAGGGGGGCTGGGGGGACTCCTCTCCATACAGTATTTAATGGTCTTCTCTATCTGAAGAGCATCATTTGGGCAGCAGTTTATTTGCAATAATCAACCTGTTAAAAAGACTAAAAACACACTATATCAACAGTACAGCACTGCATGATCTGCTTGAACAGATGTGAAAGATGTGAACATATGCAGCTGAATTCTCAAGTGCTACCTTGCAGCAATCAGTAGTATCAACTTTTCTAAAATAAAACAATAGTGATTTTATTGTCTTTCCATGACAGAACTTACATAAAGTTTGTCCTCTGCAAAATCACAATATGATGTAGAAATGCATAATGTTTTAAATTTTGTAGCCATTTGGGGGTGGAACAATTTTTTTTTAAATTTGCACAAATTCTGTCAGAGTTACACTGTTGTTATGCTGCTGATGTTGTATTGCACTATACCCCATGGTCCTTTTAATATAATTCTTAAAACAAGTTCTTGGCATAAAATAAGTGAAATATAATCAGCTTTGATTTTCTCTCTGCCTCTACACTTCAAGAATGGTGTAACCTTTTTGCCGTTTAACTATAGAGGTCTGTCAGAATCGCCCACCTCCTTTACATTTGTGTATGAAAAGAGGCAGCATAAACGGTTCTTTTACAGCTAAGGGTAGAGGGGAGCGATGGGTTGGGTAGTGATCTGCATTGTTGTTCTTGTCAGGCCTGTGCATGCGTGCGTGCGTGTGAGAAAGAGAGCAGAGAGAGGAAGGGAGATTAAATGAAAGACATTAAATTGTAAATCGTTTTTGATTAATAAAATCAAGGATTTTAACATGAATGGAGGAACACCCGTCCTGGAAAAAACAAAACAAAGCATAAAACTAAAGAAAAAAAACATTTGGACTGTCTCATTTCACATGCATTTACAACATACATTTCTAAAAACTGAAAGACTTAAAAAAAAAGTTTTCAGTCCACTTAAGGCCTAATAATTGTAGCTGAACATCTTCATTTATAAAAAATACACCTGATTATTCCTGATTATTCCGTCTTGGGGTCCCAAACATATTGCTGTACAGTACCAAGTTATGGCTGCTATGTATTTATGAATAGATTAAATCTATGCACATACATTATAGGAAAACAAAGACTCCTTTGTTGAGGGTTATTAAAAATGGTGATCTAATGTTCATAAATCACAATTCCAATATATTACCAAACTTATTGTCTCTATATGGTGTTAAATTTCAAATGCGGGATCTCTTATATCTACAGAACCTTATCTCAAAGGTTATGATATTTATACTTTGCTATCAAGAAATGTTATACAGACCATATTAAATGGTGAGCTATATCCTTTTGCTCCCTTATCTAATGCACAGAGAAAAGATCACAGAGTAGTAATTACTTTACAGTAGGCTTTTACAACCTTGGACCTCCCCTACGTTATAGTTACCTTTCTGACTGTCAAATGCACTGAGAAAGAACTGTCTACACTACAACATGAAGCATTTACTTTATAATAAATAAAGAATTTGCTATGAAATCAGTTTCTCTTGTTAAAAGAGGGGAATGAAATTAACATGTTGTGTGTCGTGTAAGTTGCTTTGTGGACTCAAACACAGCAGAGCATCTTGTTGTTTAATGCACACATTTATTGTGCAATACACTGGTCCAAACAAATGAGTGCATTAGCCATTAGACAGACACAACTGAAACATGCATTTTCCAATATGTATGAGTGACTATATGAGTAAATGAATATGTTTTGTCTACTGCTGTTGGTCCTTAGAGTTTGAGTTAAAGGACTTTAATGGCTAAATAAATAAATATGCCTTCATATAGTGTTGCACAGCTTTGATGGTCACAATAGGTTATATCCACGTTCCAGCACACAAATACGCAACTTTTACTTTAAACATGTAGGCGGTTTCATCTAAATGCTGTGTGGGGCTGTTCAGCAGGTGTTGGTGTATTTGTCTTTGACATGAGAACAGTTTGTTTTCCCAGGTCTATGACTGCCTCTTATCAATCCTGTAAAATCCAGCAGGAAATCACACCTGGTGACTGGAAAAAAGTCTATATAGATGAAGGCCGAACCCAGTAAACGACACTTAATTGCTCAGTTTGAGGCCCTAATTAAGATACGGTTTGTCGTATCTTTGCATCCTGTTTTGCTTTGTCTACATTATAATATAAAAGGTACAATTGCAGGCAATAGTATATTTCACCTGTATCTGCTTTCTCTGTGTGGTTCTAGTCTGCAGGGAGAAAAAAAATAATAAGTTTGCTTTCTGTGAGTTTACTGCCCTTTTATGTGCTCTATAGTGTGGTGATGACGATAATCATGGAAGCAACCACTGATAAGAACAGTTGGGTTTCTGTCAACCTCAACAGGCTATAAAGTTTAATCAAGAGCTAGCTGTAAAATGATTAATTTTTGTCATAACTCTAAGTAAGATTACAGCAATTAAGGCAATATAGTTGTCAAGAGTGTTTGCACCTCACACATGTTGGATGTGGAATATAATAAGTGTGTAAGAGGTTGTGTGAGAAAACTGCACCTTAACTTCACCTAAAATAGAGTGAAGGATTACAGTGATGAAGGATAACAGACACAGACAGATAAATAAAGAAGAGAAAAGCAGTAAGACAAACGGGCTTGTTAGTATTAGGAGTATGCATATGGAAGAGCCCGCTTAACACGGGAAGAATTTGTGATTATCCTGCCCATGTGCTGCTGCAGCGCTCTGGCCAATCATAACAGAGCAGACTTTATTGTGCTCTTGGGTGCGAGTAATTTTTGCGCTTACTATTGGAGTGGGTGAAGTGGTTTTTACGCGTAGAGTTAAAGTGGAGTGGGTCAGAAAAGAAATGTCTTCAGTGGATGCATTGCGTTCATTTTAAGAGCTTAAATCGTGTGTCCAGAACTTAGAGCAAAATCTAAAGTTCATCAGAAGAGTTTTTTTTTTTTCCACAAGGTTCATATTTTTAATATAGAGTATTAACAAAAACCCGTTTCACATTAATTCAATCACCTCTTCAGAGGACAAATCTTGAGACAGAATGACCACCATGGAGAAATCCAAAAACTTTCGAATTGACGCGCTGCTGGCGCACGACGTGGATCAGAGGACGGACGTCAACAGTGTGTCCCCTGGGTTGTATGACAGCAAGATCCCCGAAGACGGCGGTTCAGAGACGCCCTCCCCTCATCTAAACTCCTTAAACTCGTCTCCGGCGCAGTCAGGAGTACTTTCCAAATCCCATCTCTTCAACCTATCCCAGTCGGGATTCACTGCTCTACATCAAGCGGGTCTCATCGGAATGCACCCAGGCTCTATGTATCCTATGGCGGCCCTCGGAGGCCAGCACCCCGCGTTGCTGTATCCTCGCTTCACGCAGCTGCTCCAGCCATATCCGGAGCAAATCCAGGGGGTCACCACTGCCGGAACGCTCCCACTGGAGCCTTGGATCAGAGCCGGGATGATGATGCCCAGACTCAGAGAGTATAGCAGTAAGTTTCTGTTTGTTTCCATAGATCTATTCTTTTTTTTTCTTTTTTTTACCTATAGATAAAAACTTTATCATTGATATTTTCGTACATGTTTAGAATTTTTCAATCTCTTAACTAGTGGATCAAAGTTTTAAAAAAAAAACTTATAAAACTGTTATAACATGTTATAACATCCGTGTGCTTAGTATTAAAATTTAAATAACAATCCCCTAGTATTTATATAATAGTAACTTTTACAGTGTTTCTTTGTAGATCATTTATTTGGCCAGTTTGCGAATTTATGCAGAACAACAAATGACTGCATGTAAGAGTAAATAGATCCTACATTTTTCTCCTTAGTTTACTGATTGATTGGGCCACAGCTATATATTTTTTCTTTTAGTTTTTCTTAAGGGTTGTATGAGCCAACAAACACTCTTACAAGCACGAACACCTTTGTGTTGGTATTGGTTTTGAAAGGACTTTCACACTGAGATGATGTAGTTTGAGGAAATTTATGTCATACAAATAACATACGATGATTATGATAAAGATAACACCTGAAATAGACTTACCACTCAGTCAATTGATTGCACTTACAGTGTTTTCATTAAGGTAATGGACCTCTGTGATAGTTTATTACTCCTCCACAGCAATCCTGTTATGGCCCTCCATCAAAGCAATAACTGTTAACTGACAAAACAAACAAACAAAAAAAAAAAAACAGTGTGAGACAGGTTGGCCTGTGACTTCTAGGCAACAATGTGGAAACCAAAACTTGGGATTTTGTAATATTTCCTTTCCTCCATATACAGTATATATCACCTTAATGTAGGCTACCATGTGCCTTGCTCATTTACAGGCCTACCAATTATAAGGAGTGAAATATGTCCACTTGCAGAAACAAATTAATATCACTGATATATAAGTAATTTGTCTGGCCTTGTTTCTGGTCTTATCAGCACCATCTCAGACAGGTTTGTTGGGGAAGTGTCGGAGACCCAGGACAGCTTTCACCAGTCAGCAGCTGCTGGAACTGGAAAACCAGTTCAAGCTCAACAAGTATCTGTCCAGACCTAAACGATTTGAAGTGGCCACATCACTCATGCTCACAGAGACTCAGGTTAGACTTAACACAGTTAGTTAATGCTGTTACCTTGACTGTATAAGCTAATATTGCCATTTCTTTTGGTTTATATTACTAGCTCTATGATATTTCATTTTTTTCTATTTTCAATATTCCACATACCAGCTTCATTCATCCCCAGTTCAGCCAATCACATAATAGTCCAAACTGTCATGATTCCTGTGATTTCCAGGTAAAGATCTGGTTCCAGAACAGACGCATGAAGTGGAAGAGAAGTCGCAAAACTAGGGAACAAATAACCCTAAGCAACCTCACTGACAGAGAAAGAACTGGAAGGGATTTGCAGAGTATCAAGCGTCATGTTGGCTCTCACACCTTGAGCCCGGAGGATGAAGAGGAGATAGCAGAGGAGCATGAAGATGAGAAAGAGGAGACAGAAGATCTAAGGGAAGGTTCCTTTAGCTCTATTGGGTTCACAAGAAATTCAGGAGGAGAATTGGGAAACTATAACTCTTACTCAGAGGAGGAGAATGAGCAGGGAGGCCCAAGAACAAAAACTGGGGTTTTCCCATCATAAACTTGAGCATGCTCTTGTATGTCTTATTTTCATTATTATTAAAATGGTTATACCAGTGCAATCCTGTGCACAAGGATGGTGGGTTTTTCCCATACTTCTATCAAGTCCTATTAAACATCTGTACACTGTTTATTACATAAAATCAGAACAGTTCCATTGTTATGTGCCCAGATGTTTAATAATAGCCAGCAATCCATCCATGAGTTACGACTTTAAAATCAACAAATAATTCTGATTATTAGAATTTATCTTTGTGATTTAAAGCCCCCTTCCCTGTCCTGTCACCTGCAATAAACACATTTATCTTTGTATATGCATGCAATTAAACTGTATGAATGGGTGATAATAGCACTTTCATAGAAGTCAGTTGACAAAGAGAGAGAAAAAGTAAACTGTGAATGTTATTATTATCTAGGCTTCCTGATCTGTTACAATATGTTGGAAAAAGCCTTTGATTCACAGTCACTCAGTTAACGTTTCAGGGCGTTATAAACACATGACAAGCAAACTGCTATTTTGCTACTGTAATTTTTTTTTAGATATGTGGTTTGTTTTATAATATTGAATGTTTTCCTTTTTTTATCATCTTGAAACTGCATGTTCTATTTAGTTAAAGCCACAATGAAACAGCTACATGCATTGTTTTCCAAATTTCCCATTCCACCTGTACTTCGTTAAAAAAAAAAGGAATAAAGAAAGAAAAAAGTTAGCTTTATGATTTAATAGTTACAGAATTTAATATATACATACTTTTATTGCCGGGTCGGCGTTTTTGTTTGCTTGTGAATAAAGTTTGTGAAATTTACTTAAATTCATGTGTGTTCAAGTTAACTGAAGGAAATGATAATTAAACGATACTTCACATTTGCTTGTAGTTAAAGCGTGGCTGCATGGGTAGTGGCATCAGTTAATGGATCCTATGACCGGCACTGTTTCTGTACAGTATGTCTCACCCGTTGAGATACAATAAACCTACCTAAATGCTACTTCTGAAAGGCTCCAAATGAGCCTTATCGGTTGCCGTAACTTCTTCTGGCGGCACAGTTATTTGTTGCTATGGAAACGTCTATACTAACAACGTTGAGCCATTGCTGTCCCTGTTGTTGGCTTTGTTTTCATTTTACCCCCAATGGAATAAAAAGCAGTCGTAAATTGAAGCGTTTTCTTCGTTTGTCAATAAGGTAAGGTTGTTTTAATTTTATTTATTTATATATTTTTAATTGTTATAAGCTACCAACCAGTCTGTGTTACTGAGTGAAAACTATATCTTATACAGGGAAAGCCCACGCAGAAACGTTTCCCATATTTTATACTGTGTAGATGTCTAAATGCCTTAATTTATTTTTTAACAGCCATGTTAGCAGAGGCTCGGGGTCTTGACCCACGGGTGTCAGTAGCTTCGTGGAAGTCCTCCATCACTGGCAACGATACCAAAGTAAGGTTTGAACGGCTTAGCATCATTAATAACTCGAGCCCTGGGATTCAGATCTGTGTGAACAACCCTTCCTGATTTCTTATATTTTGCATATTTGTCACACTTGCATGTGTCAGATCATTAAACAAATTTTAATATTAGACAAAAAAAATAACCCCAGTAAATACAAAATGTAGTTTTAAAATGATGGTTTTATTTATTAAGGGAAAAAAGCTAACCAAACCTAACAGTACCTATGTGAAAAAGTACTTGACCCCCTCCCTCCACTACCACCACCTCAGTTAAATCATTAACTACTAAGTAACTAGACTGTTAACCACATTTTTTGGAAAGCTGAGTTCAGTTTCACAAGCCACAGCAGAGCCTGTTGAATCAAGAAATCTCTTAAATAGAACCTGTTTGACAAAGTGAAGTGGGATGAGAAACAAAGTCACTGACATCTATGAATCTGGAAAGGGTTACAAAGCCATTTCTAAGGTGTTGGGACTCCAGCGAACCACAGTGAGAGCCATTATCGACAAATGAAGAAAACTAGAAACAACGGTGAACCTTCCCAGGAGTGGCTGGCCTACCAAAATTACTCCAAGACCGCACTAACGACTCCTCCAGAGGGTCACGAAAAAACCCAGAACAACATCTAAAGAACGGCAGGCCTCACTTGCCTCGATTAAGGTCGGTGTTTATGACTCAACAATAAGACAGCGACTGGGCAAAAATGGCATCCATGGGAGAGCCTCAAAAACCACTGCTGACCAAAAAGAACACAAAGGCTCATCTCACATTTGCCAAAAAACATCTTGATTATCCCCCAAGGCTTTTGGGAAATTTTTCTGTGGACTGATGAGACAAAAGTTGAGTGGTAAGTGTGACAAATATGCAAAAAAAAAAAACTAAAATCCGGAAATCAGAAGGGGGCAAATAATTTTTCACATCACTGTAAGCAAATAATACATTTTTAATAAATCATTTGTATTTGCATTTTTCCAAACCTCACATTGTCTTCTGGCAGGATCCAGGGATTCACCACAGGCTGAGGGTTGGGAAATCTCAGCGACAAGCATCAAGCCAAAGAAGCTGCTTCTTTGGACTGGAAACTAGGCCAGAGCTGGTCTGGGAGGATTGGGAACCAGGAAGAGAATTTACCAAGACATTAGTGATAAAGAACATTCATGACAAGCTGAAGAAGCTACAGATAAGGTTTATAATCTTGCACACATGCACTGTGCCAAGCAGTCCAATATACAATGTTTAATCCCCACAAATAACGTATCCCTTGTTTTCCCCTGACAGACCTCCTATGTCCAATAGTTTTGCGACCCTGACTCCTGATATAACCGTCATCAGCCCAGGGACTTCCTTCTCGGTTCAGGTCACCTTTAAACCACTTCAGAGGGTAACACATCTCAAAAATATATCGAATGCTGATTGAGCTCAATTTATTTTGAAAAATGAAACGTACCAGTTGTTTTAGATAATGTAAACGTGCTTACATGCTTATACAACAATATCATTGTAATCAGTAACATTACATGATATAAAGGGATATATACAGAAAGCAGATAAATTAGTTGAAATATTACAAGAAAATCCTCATAACTGCATGGTTTAAATAACCTACTATAATAGTATTAAAAACAAGGGTAGATGAGAAACTATGACCATTTAAATACAGCACCCCCCCACTTTGTACTTTCATGTCTTCTGCTTGTGTAACACTGTGTGTGTCTGTCTGAGACAGTGTGAGTATGAGGACAGCATTGAATTTCAAGGTAAAGAGGGCAGCTTTCAAGTATGCCTCCGTGGCATCATTCCCTGTCACACCCTGGAGGTACCTGAGTCTGTGATGCTCCCACTCTGTGCCGTTGAACACTCCACACATACTGATTTCCTGCTAAAAAATGCCAGGTACACATGATTATGGCTTTGAGCGCGTTTCAATCAACTTGTGTATGTGTGTGTTCATGCTGGTAGGAAACAGAAAATGAGTCAGTATCTTTTCTTTTTTTTTCTACTTTTTTCATCAATAATTCTTTTTCTCTTTTCCCACTTTTTTCTTATCCTGTAGTCAACGCCATACATGCTTCCAGTGGGAGTGTCCTGCACCATTCCAGCTTAGGCCAGAGCAAGGCCTGTTGAAACCTGGTCAAGAGTGTAACATCACAGTGGTCTTCTGGCCACAAGATGCACTGGTGTACCAACAGCAGGCTTACTGCAGGTTCGGAGAGGAGGGCAAGCGTGAGAGTTGCTGCACTGTTCTTCTGCAGGGACTAGGTACTGGAACTAGCAGCTGCCAAGAGAAACCTATTCATTAGAAAGATTTCAGCTAAAGTGTCAGTGGGTAAATTATGGTTAACAGTTTGAATGGTTAGCATTTAAACTTTGACACTTAATTAGGACAAGTAGCATGAGTAACTGTCAGACTCATTTATTTGTATATCATGTAACCTATATATAAAATGATGGGCTTGGTCCACCACCAAAATCAAAGATAAAAGGTGCAGCATCATGTTATGAAAATGAAATTAAAAAGGAGGAATAAAGTTTTTTTGTTTAAAGTACAGAGTTACCCTGAATACTCTTTTTCCCAGTAAAAGTCTGCCCTAGTTGTTTTTGTCAACCGGCCTTAAATCCACTTCAAATGGTCACTCATTGGTCCTTTAAGCAGTTATTTTACCTTAGACTTTTTATTTTGCTTTCTTTTCAGCCAAATATCCACATCTTCAGGTGAATTGTTCCAGTAGCAAAGGAGTCAAAGAAAATGGTGCCCCAGTGGTGGCCTTTGGTCCTGTTGCAGTTGGCAAGAGTTCGCAGAAACACTTTGACATTTTTAATCCCTCTCCAGTGGGTACTACACATAGACACACAAATGCTAATGCTCAAGCTCAGTGGCTTTCTCCCACAAATCTTTGCACCCTCTCCTGCAGATAACTGCATCTTTTTCTTTGTCACGACTGCCCGGTGGGGTGCCCTTGTTTGGATCTGAGTTCAGCTGTGATATCACCGGTGGTAAGGTGGCACCTGGTGGATCGCAACGGGTTTCAGTCTCTTATTCTCCAGCTGTGGTGGATACTGTTTCAGTGGAGTACTTGTCTGTAAAATGTAAGGGCGCACTCAGCGAAACGCTGCTCAAACTCACTGGAAATTGTATCGGTAAGTGGCACAGATATTAACGAAAACTGCATACGCCACATTTTTTTAAAATATTGATAAAAGGAAGATAATCATAACCAAAAATTAGATGCATGTCTATAAAAAATGTTATTTTGTAGGTCCCAGTGTTTCCTTGTCTTCCTCTGTGGTGGATTTTGAGTGCATTGAAGAAGGAGGATCAGTTGTACGGATAGTAGAGCTTGTTAATACTTCCGCTGCCAAGGCTATCTACCAATGGGATATTGACTGTAGTGGGAATAGTGTGTTTAGTATCCTACCAGCAAGTGGCACTGTTCTCCCACATAGCCATACCAGAGTGAAGGCAGTATATAGGCCCTCACAGCCTAATATGCACCACAGGAAAGTGGCATGCCTCATACTGGATGGGGTAAGAGATGTAAAACAACAACATGCAGACAATGAATTACTTCTACCTACATATATACTTACATACTTATACTATATACTACTTATATAATCTCCCTTTTAGAACCCGGTGTTTCTTGACCTGATTGGCACCTGCCACTCAGAGCACCACTTACCCACCATACTAAAACCTGAACACTTGGTTCTGCACAAGCTTCACTGTGACTGCAGACAGAACTCACTGGACACTCAGGGAGCCTTGCAGGAACATCATAATATACAATTTGACCAGAAGGGGGTGCACTCCCTTGTGGAGGAGGTATGCTTCCAAACAGAAGAACAAATGTCATGTTTCTCTATGTAAATATTGTATAAGAAAAACATTCACATAATCACACATTAATCAGTGAAGTCTTATGTTTGTTCCTCTGACTCTTTTCTGTGTCATTTTATAGCAGTCCATGCAAAAACCCAACAGTTCTGCTATCATGTCAACCACTCCCATGGAAGAGTTTTACCGAGCCTGCTTGGGGTACACGGATCCCCTCTCTTCGAGATTGTCATTATCATTACTACATGTATCTGTGGCGCCAAGTGAACTGCTGTTTAATCACAAAAATGGATCCTCTTCATCTGCCTCTGCTTTATCGCAGTCTGTCTCTATCACAAACCACACCAGAAGGAAACTCAGGTGCTTCTTCTTGTCATGAAGTGTTGCTTCCTTTTATGGCAGCAGTTTTTTTTCCCCCCCATTTTTAAATTTTTTTAAATCTATTTTTGTGTATGAAATTTGCCTTTAATATCCTGCTCAGTACTGCTAATATTACATGTATTTCCCTTCTAGCCTAGTGTGGACTGTTGCTCAAGATTCACCATTCTCCATCTCTCCATCATCCTGTGACTTGGCTTCTCTGAAGTGCACCTTATTCAGAGTGACATATGCCCCCAAGCAGCCCAATACCCTGCATGGAGCACAACTTGAGTGCTTTGCATACTCAAAGGTATTATTTTATATACTACAGTAAACAGTCCATTACAACAATGAATTACTGCTTTTTTTTAACTTCATGCTCAGCAACAGTTGTGTTTTTATTTTTTAACCTTGTTTGTCTTATTTTGCAATAACCCAACAGTTACTTGTTTTCAAACCTTTGTTGTCAATCTTACATCTTTACGCTTCTGCAGGACAGTCAAGATGAAGGTGTGTGTCCACCCTGGTGTGTGACTGTCAGAGTCACTGGCCACTCCTTTGAGCCAGGCAAAGAACACTTCATTTCATGCTGCTCTGTAAACCCCCCTCACGTGGTGAGACATGAGCAAACATCCCAACACATGAAGACATTCTTTAAGCTTATACATCTAATAGAAACAACATATAGCTTGTCTTGTTTCCTTTGACAACTATATCTATTTTGTTCTACTAGGTGTTTCCAGCCCTCAGTGTCATTTCCTATCGGACAGTGTTACTCCACAATGATGGAGACTTGCCGCTCACTTTCTTTTTGGACCACAGCTCAAACCCTGCCTTGGCAGAATCTGTGTTTGTAGTGCCAAGCTGTGGTTTGATCCAGCCAGGAGATCATCAAATCCTCACCCTCAGAGCAATGCCAGTGGAGGAAAATTCTAAACAGGGATTTAAATTACACCTGCAGCTCAATGCGTCTAAATTCACAAGGGTACTGCACTACACAAGGGCGATAGTCAGCAGTCAATCCTCCTTTTTTTTTTTTTTTTGCTGGCTTTTCTATCTGTGAATGTCTCTGTCTTTTTTAGGAACTGACAGTTGTCAGTGTGGTGGAAAAGCTGTGTGTGTCGCTGGAAGGAAGCAGCAGTTTTTATTTCCAGCCAACAGCAGTGGGCTCACAGGCCCAGTGCACCCATCACATCAGGAACTTAAGCCTCCTGCCAGTAAGGTCAGTTGTCTGATTTGTTTTTGCACTGTTCTTCTGGTCCTGTTTTCTGACATTTTTCAGTGTAGCGTTTGTAGTCTGGACTTATCTCAGGATCATTAATCTTGTCTACAGCTGGCTTTCTCTGATTTTCTTTCATGACAGATTCCAGTGGAGCATTCCAGAGCCAGACCAGGAGCTTATCTCTGTCGAACCAGATGCCGGTGAACTGCATCCCAATGAGAGATCAGTGAGAGACTGAGAGTCCTACATCCTGTACATTTATGTGAACAATAACTTTGCAACTTACTGAAAAAAGCTGTTTAATTTGTTTACTTTTATTACAGATCCAAACATGGTCTTTCACTCCACTGGCAGAAAAAACATACACACTAGAACCTATTCTAACCTACTGGCCTATCCAGACAGGTGGATCCAACAAGTCACACCTTACCCTTGTAGTGGAGGGAATGGGTTCCAGGGGCTCCATAGAGGTGGAACTATCAATGTGTTTAAGTGATTTTAATATGTGATTTTAACATCTGTTACATATAGTTTTAGAACACTGGAGGTGACGCAAAACAAAGAAACGCATCTTTGCTTCCTTCCCAGGCAGAGAAAACAGCCCTGGATGTGGGAGAGACTTTGGTTGGAAGTTGTCGAACTATTGAGATTCCTCTAGTGAACAGGAGCCTCTGTCCAGTCTCCTTCAGCCTCTCTGTACAGCAGATAATTTGGGATAATGAACATACTTACATGTATGACTCTGCAGCCGAGCAAAGCGGTATTTCATTTTGTGAAACTATACATGTGACATTCAATAGCTCTCTGTGACAGAGTATGTGATTTTTTACTTCAGGTGAGAAGGTAAATGAGTAGATTTTACTAGTATAAACTGAACATATCTGTGTGACCCATTTAGCCCTACAGCTGGACTTTGAGAGGGGAACCATTGCCTCACATTCCACAATGCTGGTTCGAGCCACTGTCAGACCAAAGAAACGAGCCGAGTACCTCTGGACCATCAGCTATCAGACACTAAATGCCAGTGGTAAATAAAATACACATGCACAATATACACATACCACTATTTAATTCCAAGTAATTATAAAGCAACACTGCCTGTCTCTCTCTCTCTGTCTGACTTCAGGATTTGTGCTGTCACCTCATCAAGCACTGTGTGAAATGCGTGCTAGGGGTGTGTTTCCCACCCTGCAGGTGATCGATGCATGCAGCAGGGGCTGTGTGGGTGGACTCAGCAAGACACATCTATGGAAACTATTCTCACTGGACAACCTCAATGACCAATTGCTGTCCAGCCCGTCCTCTGAGGAACTCACTTTTCAAACTCCCACCAGGCACAGGTCAGTGGCTGCATTAAAAACAAGCAAAAAATAAATAAAAAATCGCAACACTGGATTAATTAATTAATTAGCTTTTTTTGGGTGTGCAGTCTTCATTTTTGTATTTGATGGAATTTTGGAGGCATTACAATTGATAATTGTGTATTATCTAAAACAGTTTGTAACTCCTTAATGGCAAACATTCATTAGCTTGGCTCTTTTGAAGAAAAAGTCAAGGTATTGTCATGGCGGCGGCGTCTGTTCCACAAAAACTTTAACATTGGCCATAACTTGAGAACGAGGTGAGCCAGGATGTTCAAATTCACACCAGAGATGCATCTACTAAAACTCTTGGATGAGATTGAATCTCTGTGACCTAAAGATAAAGGTCAGGTGTCAAGTTTTCTGAAAATCTTGTGAACATGATAACTTGATATTGATGACATCAAGGATTTAACATTTTAGTAACTCAACTATTATATTATAAATCTAGAGGTACTGACCACTATTATAATCTTATAACATATTTATCCCCCTTTTTTGACTTTGAAGTTCCACTAAAACTTTAACATTAGTCACAAAAACTTTAACTTTTCCCCTGAATCCGAAACAGCTGAGCGTTGGCACCCGTTCAGTAGTGCTCTTGTTTGAAACTTACATCGTCTGTATGTAGTGTGCGCATCACCTTATCATCTTATCCTGTCTCTAGCCTGCACAGAAGTCCTTCCATCTTCACCAAAGCTATGTTGGAGTTCAGCTTTGGTTCTGCTCCTCTAAATTCAGACCCTTCAAATTTTGTGTTGATGTTTCACAACCCTGGAACTATTCCTGTAGACTGGTATGTAAATAACATTCTGTAAAACATACAATTAAATGACAAAGCATAACACACTAGCCTGCTCCATACATCTTATCAGTTTACCATTTTTAGTAGTTGAAACTAGAGTGTGTTACAAATGGTTTGAATTAACATTCTATTATCTACTAATATTTGGCTTTTTCTTCAATATCAGGGCATTCTTGTTTCCAGAGGACCAGCAGATAGAGTTGGAGTACTGGGCAGTGACAGGAGAGTTCAGTAGCACAGAGCTGTACCAAATGAAGGTCATCCATTTTATATGTTTTTTATTTATTTATTTTTTTATTCCCGTTTGTGAGAAAAAAAATGTCACTATTATGATAAGACACAGAACACACACGTTTCATGTTTTTAACAGGTTCAGGACAACCAATTGTTCAGCATTTCACCTCGCTCTGGAACTCTGCTTCCTGGCAAGAAGCGGGCAGTACACTTTACCTACAGGTCAGAGATAATTACTGTTCACATGCCATATTTATATCTACATTACCTAAAATCTGAACCAATTAAGATTTTATATTACTGGTAAATTTAGAATTTTGCTTGCACTCTCTCTCTCTCTTTATCTATCATATAGATATATATCTCTCTATATATCTATTTATATATCTTTCTATCTATATATAAAAATTTCACACTAATACACTGTTACCAAAATAATCAAAACTTTGTCCTTCACAGTCACATCTCTGCTGGAACAGATCACTTTCCTGTCGTGTTCAAGCTCTCTTATGGCAGAGAGATCTTGGTGAGGCTTATATAAAGTTTATATTTACTCAGGTCTAACAATATAATGGTAAAAAGTAACATGACAATTCTAGTAGAGTCTAAAGTAAAAATAAAGTGCTGTAATTCAGTTATTTCACTGGAGTAGTACTGTTGGACTGTTGTTCCTTTAAAACAAATTGCAAGAAATTTCATATTTCTAACCTTTTTTGGGTAGAATGAATGTCAAGCAAAACAAATCGAAATATAGGGAACTGATATTTATTAATAGTAAATCAGCTTGCTTCAAACTATTTTTCTAAAAGCAAAACAAAATTAAAAGTTTATTAAGTGCAAACTGATAATTAGTTTAACTATTGCAAACTGTGCTTTTAAAGGTAAGAATGACAGCTGATGCATCATCTCCCATCTTTGTATGTTGTGGTCTGTAAAAACCAAGTTATTCATGTGACAACATTTTAACGGATGATGCACTTTCTTCTAACATCAGTGCAATTGCTGGAGTTTGTTTTCATTGTCTTTGTGGCCATTTAATGTATTTCTGTGCGCAGCTGAACTTCCAAGGGGTGACGGTGGAGAGAGATCAGCCATATCTCCAATTTGCCTCCCGTGAACACATCTTCACTTCTGTAACTATTGGAGATTGCAATCCTCCAAAGCAGGTGTGTGTCTGGTTTCTCAGACATCAAGTCTATGCAGTGAGTGGGTGTTTACAGTGAGCTGAAAAATACAGGCTAAGATTTGATGAAGGTCCAGAAAAAATTTGCAATTGCCTGTTTGCCGTGTAGGTGTGTGAATTACACAATCGTGGGACAGTGCCAGCATGGTATGACGTGGACACAGCTGTGTTGTCACAACTTCAAGCGGACAACTTTAACCATCCAGTGCTGTGCTGCCTCAATCCTCAAGGAGAAATCCCTACAGGGAAAACTACCATGCTGGAATGGATCTTCTCACCATTAGAGGCTAAGACGTATCACGTAAGAATTAAATCATACTCTGCATATTTTATGCTGTCATCCTAACATTGTCCCCTCAGAACATTTATATAACCCCAATTCTAAAAAAAATTTGGGATGTTGTGTAAAATAAACAAGAACAGAATGAAATGATTTGCAAATGTCATAAACCCGTATTTTATTCACACTAGAACATAAAAAACAAATCAAATGTTTAAAATGAGAAAAAATACATTGTCTGGTTGGGAGCATACTGTATGTTACTCTAAAACCTGTATATACCTTTCAGGATTGACAGAGCTTTCCCAGATGTGCAAGCTGCTAATCCCATAGGCACTAATGC